>JARYHS010012188.1:0-194006 GCA_031002005.1 Vandiemenella viatica
GTTCCATGGTTTCCTGAAATCACTCCAGGTGAATGCCATGATGCTTCCTTCAAAAGGCTATGTCCGAATTCCTTCTCGCGCAAAAAAAACTCACCGAATTCTAGTAAATACCTTTGAAGGGGGACGTTAAAACTTTTGGTATCTTTCGGAAGATTAGGCCTGAATGGGCCGACACCAGGTTTCGCCATTTCCCTTCTTCAACATGCAGAATTCCTTCCCGCTTTATTAAACCGACGGGGGTTTTGTACCGTTGACCGCACTTTACGAAAAAATGCTAATTATCTCAGTAGTTATGATGAATTAGCGAATAATTAGTATTTTAAGATCGCATGTTCGGAAGAGTAAGACTGAATGGGCCAGCACCAAGTTTCTCTCTCCCCCTTCTTCGTCTCTCATTGTATTTAATAATAATAATAATAATAATAATAATAATTCGATGGTAGGACGGGGAATACGAACTCACGTCCTCCCGAATGCGTGGCAAGTAGAGGGGGAGCTGAAAATTTGTTATGCTAAGGGTGCGTCCATAAACCACGTAACTCCATTTTCGACTTGGAGGGTACGACTGTGTGTGCGTACGCGTGTCCTGCCATCGCGCCGTCGAGATAAGTACGGTGAGAGCGCCGGCGTGGCTGCAGTGGTGGGGCGCGTGACCTACAAAGATAATGACAGGCCGGTGGCGCCGTCATGTCTGCAGGGGGCGGGGCGCGTGACCTATTTAATACCAAACCGGCATGGGTGTTCTGGATATAGGAGGGGAAGCGACCTGCCACACCTGCAGGGGGCGTGGCGCGTGACCTTGACGGGTAAGCGGCGCCGGCAGCCAGGTAGATAATTACAGGCCGCACAGTCGGCCAGGTGCCTAATTATAGGGGAAGCGGCCGCAGGGGGGCGGGGCGCGTGACCTATTTTGATCCAAACAGACATATACATACTACTGGCCGGCACTGTGTTTCACCCTCTCGCTTATTTCATCTCTCATCTCTTATTTTACTGTCGTCAGTCGATTGGTTTGATACAATCCTCGATCCCTTCTTATTTTGCACTAACCTCTTCATCTCAAAACACCCCTCTCGAAACACGTCCTCCGTTATCTGCTTCATACATAATCAATCCCGCATGTCTAAAAAAAAAAAAAAACACCCACGATCCTGTTCTTCTTTGTGTAAGATTCTTCCACAAACTTCTTTCATCAGCCATCATTCCCAAAAAAATGTTCATTTCGTGGTTTAACTGTCCACCAAATTTTCAGCATCCTTCTATAGCACCACATTTCGAATGCTTCAATTTTCTTTGTTTCCGGCATTCCTGAAGTCCATGCTTCGTTACCATAAAATGCTGTACTCCATACATAGAAATTTAAAAAGTTCCTTCGTCAATATTTGAAACTACTTTTTTCATGAATGTTATTTTACTAGTGCTATTCTGTTTTTAACACCATTCATGTTTGGGCCATTAGTTGTAATTTTACTTCCTAAGTAACAGAATTTATTATTTCTAATTTTGAATTCAACCCCTCTTTTATATATTTAACCTACTATTATTTCTTTTATACTTTTGTCTTGCTTCGATCTGTATTTATTACAGAGTCCTCCGTCATTATTTTGTTCATGTCATTCAATAACTCCGCCATATACTCAGTCCGTCCTGCTCTGAGGACAATGTCATCAGCAAATCCAATTATACCGGTTACTGGCTTTATGAACACTTAAGCCACATTCAAATTCCTCTTTTACTTCTTTTATTGCTTCTTCTTTTGAAAGTTTAAATCTAGGCTTCAATCAGAACATTGTAGGAGGAAAACTGAGGCTTAAAATTGAAGTTCATTGCGGGCAAGGTCAGTGTTAAACAAGGAAACCAGAATTAAACTCTTTCCGTTTAATACGACATTTGAGAATTACACTCTAGCTGCGGAGTGTAATAGAGCCGATTTATAAAGTTTTGTAACAATTAGCCGTGTTATTGCTCAGCGTGATAATTTCATTCCAACTAACTCTTAAGCTTTAGTGAAAGACATACCTGAAAAAATGAGAAAACTTTATAGAGAATTAATTCATATCCATATTGAAATTTCTTATTTTACCACATTTTATTGAGACAGCAAATTTTTGTAGTTTTAGCAATCGATTTGAGTAGAATGTGAAGTGGATTCTTTATTTCTTTTTAACATTTCTACGAAAAGATTGAAATGTAACTTGTTTGGTTACTAGCAAACCGATCAATTTCGCTCATCATTCTTAGTTTAATACAACTTTATTAAACAGATAAGAGGGAGCTTATATTCAGTTAGTATTTGATTGCTGCTAAAAATTGAAAAAAGAGAGAGAGAGGGGCGAAAAGAGTAGAGAGAGAGAAATTGATAATTTGAATTGCGTTTCTGATTTCAGAGATTGTTTTGAAACCTCCTCTCTCATCAGATCAAATCACTTCTGCACATATATTTTCATTTTCAGTGTTTAACTTTGTTTTAAGTAAATTATTTTTAAATAATTTTATGGATGTCATCATAGACCAAATACGAAAAATATTGAAAAAGTGAACCTAATGGCTGAGCGTTAACGCTATGGTTCCGCATTCGGGAGGACGCGGGTTTGAATCCCCATCCGGCTATCCAGATTTGGATTTTCCTTCGTTTCTCCAAGTCACTCCGGGTGAATGGCGGGATTATTTCTTCGAAAATCCGTGCTCAGAATTCCTTCCCGTTCCTTGTCTCCATTCCCTTCCCATCTTTAACGACTTAGAAGTAGACGAGTGTTAAAGCCAGAGGAATAATAAGAAATTGCTACAGTAATATTATTTAGTATTTCTTCTCGTTGACGACTGTGCGATCTCGTTGTAGTCCACCCAATGTCACCAGATGATGCGATTTCGACGAGGTTGAAACCCGAAGTTTCTCCATGAATGCTTTCATAGTTACGTGTGTTGTTTGTTAAGAAGCATTCAGTTCTGAGTCTTTCCTTAGGTATACTATTCCCTGACGCAAGTAGGTAAGAGTTGACGTTATATTTTACGGATAAGTCATTGGTAGCTTCGACTTATTTAAAATAAATACAAAAAAATAGTCGGAACGCCTGGAATCGAACCGAGGACCTAGCGTTCAGAATACTAGAGCGTTAACCATAAGCCAACTGAGCTCGTATAAAAATGTAGCTCGTGCAGTGTGTAAAGAACCCTATCCTGTCTCGGAAATCAGTTACATTCAACTGGTCTTAGACAATTTTCCGAAATAATCTCTTTATAATCTTTTCTATAATTTTGTAGACCTAAAAATTCTGGATCTATGAACATTTCCACCCAATGCTTGGCCCACACATCTCATTACGTGTAGTATTGTTGGAAGGAATTAGCCAAATCAATATATAAATAAACATCGTTATAGTTTTACGCAAATCATTTGGAATAAAATAATCACTGAACCTCATGTTTGCGGCGCTTTATTGCAATTTTGTTCATTGCAACTTTAGCGACATGTTTCACGATCGGAATTAAACAAAAGTATAGCTGGAACCGAATTTCGTTCGATTGACGTATGGTCAGCCATATCTTGCCGAATATGATAGCCAATCCCGGGACTGGAAAATGCATTACTTGACTCAGGATTGGTCAGTAGCCTTTTACTGAAATGTAGGGGAGTATTGATGATCTACCCTGCCAATCAGAATCTTCGATGGGCGGAGTCTTCCTGTTACGTTACAGGCATTGATTTAAGGAAATGAATTACAGATGGCGCTGAATTGAATACCCGCCAATGGGATGGTTTAATGGGCGGAGCTAGTAGATGCGCTAAAGTTTCCTGGGAAGACAAACTCTCCATTGATGCCACATTGTGCAAAATAAGGTACTTAGACGCAGGCGCCCACAGTCAATTTTTTTGCCAAAGAGTGTACATCCAAAAAAACAAATAACAATAATATTGAAAAAAGTATTGTATATTACAATCATAAAAACAAAGCAAACACTCAACATCACAATCTAAAATTGAATTTTGCAAAAGGTATATTAGATACAATTTAATTATTTTGTAGAAGTTTGTGGATGTAATTCAAGGAATTGTCATAATCTCTAACTTTTTCATTAAATATAGCTTATTGTCTACAAATTATTTTACAATTTCAGGAAGTTTATAAAATAGATACAACAATAATAGCTCCCTCGTTTTTTAGTACTTCTCTTGAAATTTTCTTGGCTAGCTGTTTTTCAGTCTGCGTTTTTTCTTGGTACTTAAGATTTTAATCTCTTTGCAGTTCATTGCCTCTTTCTCGACTTTTGAAATGGTATAATTAATTTTTCAATCAATTTTTGAGTAACTCAGTTCTGTTTTCTGATCATACATTTAGATTTCCTCAATTTACCGAACCATTTGCACCTGACTTTCATTCTACAACTTGTTACAGTATTATCTATTTCACTTTCCATTTGCTGAAATTCTTCTTCTGTGGCATCTATTTTCTGGTTAATTTAATTTAATTTAATTGCAATGGAGCACAGGCTCCGGTTGCAATTTCCCTACACACCCATCTTCCCCCTATCCTGCACCTACCTACATTTGACCTCTACAAATTTTATCTTTAAATTCCTTCAAAGTTTTCGGTAAATTATTTATCATTTCTCTTGGTAACTCATTCCAATCCCTGACACCCTTACCTAAAAAAGAGAATCTTCCCCCTTGTGCCTGAAATCGTGTGCCAGCTTGTGGTCATGGTCATCTTTTCCCTTCCATTCACTACTTTTCATACCTATTGCAATATCTTTCCATGCCTCATCGCCAGTATATGCCCTGTACACTCCCATGACCCTCCTCATCCTACTCCTGTCTTGCAATGAATCCCATTCCAGCTCCTTTATCATATCCGTCACTGATTGCATTCTGCGATAATTTCCAGAAACAAATCTAGCAGCCCGTCTTTGCACCCTCTCCAACTCCTGTATTTGATACGTAAAATGAGGGTCCCATACTACACTACCATATTCGAGCAATGGTCTAACCAAAGTTTTGTAACCCAATTCCTTGACTTCTCTTGTACATCCCCTCATCACTCTCTCCAACAAGTGCAGAACTTTGAAACCTTTGTGTCCTGCCCAGTTAAGTTTGTTATCAAAAGTAATTCCAAGATAGTTACATAGTTCAGATATCGAGTCTTTGAATCATACAGTAGAATTACTCAGTCCCAAAGGTATACCGTCAATTTTATATTTAAATTAGATTCAAATGAAGAAAATTTGCTGCCAAACGTCTAAATTAAAATTGTTTCACTTCCAAGGTTTGGGTGCCTTGGGTGTGATTTTTCTTCCGATATTCCATGGATTGTTTTATTCTTCGGCGACATCTGGTTTGCGTTTCTGGTAGTGAACATTCTAATAATCATTTACATTTAAATAAATATATGAGTCACCCTGCACCTAATAAAAGCATAGAAAGAAAAAAACATTGCATGCTGGTGTCAGTGTGTGTTGCGGCTACGCTTTGGTGACGGCGACGTAGGAGAATCTGTTGACGATCACGCTGGTGTACCTCGCAGGTTGTGTTGGATGCGCCTTGTCTATCGACTGCAGTCGTTTCTCTTCGTGTAGTAACATGTGGCGGCGCAGACGGTTCTTGCTGGAAAACTTCCGACCGCACTCAGTGCACTCGAGTGGTTTGGCTCCAGAGTGACTGCGTGTGTGCAGCAACATGTTGCTTCGGTCGGAGAAACGCCGTCCACATACCTGTGACAACAAATGAGGGGTAAAAAATGTGTTGTAATGGCTAATGTAGTGTAAGCCGTTAGTATTATTGAAGGAACAGCTGAACAGAACCGACTCATCTCAGTCCACCGTCTTTTCACCAACCGTCATGGGGAACAGCCAAAGCATTTTAAACACTTTCTTAAATTGCTATCAGTATAAAATATGACTTTCAATGTTCATAGTGTTCTGGTGCGGAAATTTAGAACATAACTCTCATTTCCTCTGAATTTTAGTTTCAACAACAAATAAAAAAATACTGTTATTCTATACAAAGTCTACATGTAGTGTAGTGTACATGTAGTACATGTATTGTACAGAAACATTGGATACACTTGAACTTTGTGAAACATTATCAAAATACTAGCGATAATCAAGGATGTGATTTATTTGAGATACAATTATCTGAACACAGATACAAGATACAAAATACGTATTTTCATCTTGTATCTGAAATGGCGCCTAGGGCAAGCATCGAAGTTGCGCCCTTTCGTAAATTATTTAAATATAAGATAAACTATCATCAATATCAAAAACTTTTATTTTCTGTTTTATAACAAAGTTATTTTACAATATTGTACTTAATATTGCAACTTTCTTACCTTCTGCGATGCAAATAGATAATATAATAATTCTGTGTGATCGTAATGATCTGGAGACGGAGTTTCTATTGGCTGCGCATTCCACCCCTGATGTAGCCGCTTTAACCTAACCTGGCAAACATCCCAGGTACAGGAATCCACACCAGGGAAGCTTTCTGGCGTACTTCACATTACAGAGCAAGCTATTCCAGAGGTGAAGGTCGGGTTAAGTGCCTATGATAATCACCGCTGGGACAGGGATCCAAACTGGGAACCTTTCGATCTCCAGTCAGACGTGTTGCCACTGGTTCACCATATCGCAACGCAAATAGATTAATAACAATTCTGAAATATATTTCTTCGATTTCCTTTCGCTCTACATTGAGCAAAGGCTTTCCTGAAACATTGTAGCCCTCAAATATGAAAGTAATCCCTATTCATTTTAGCTTACTAAAAGATCGCTCGCAACTTGCCATGCATATTGCAGATGTAAGCATCACATATATTGATATGCGCAGATTCTGGAAGGTACTCTCATCTCCTTACTCAACAATGAATTAAAGAAGCTCTTCAGATCTTTTTATGCTTACCTTTGTTCTTGTGGATTTTAGTATTCGAACATCCAATATTTCTTTGTATCTGTTCTCCGTTAACATCACAGTCATAGAAGTATCAAAATTCTTTAGATTTCTTTTTTAAATGGTTGCTGTCGCCAGTGCCATAATACAGTTTTTTTAATATCTATGAGAAATCCAAATCTGGTGTTGGTTTCATGCAGACGACTGAACCTTTCACGCATTACACACACAACACGCTTCAGCGATTCCTTCATAATTCTTACTATTTCATAGTTAGAACCCAAACCAGCGTATTTTCTCTACCCATACGTTTTATTCGCCTTAGGTATCTTTCAGTCAGATACCATTCTTGGAAAAGATTGAAACCTTTCTGGAGTGCATCACTAACCATCTCTTTAACTAGTAAAATGGACTCGGAGAGCTTTAATATCAATGACAGCATCATAAAAATTCATGTTAGGATCCCGGAGCCACTTTTGAACACGGTCGATAGAACAAAATCAGATAATCGTAGGATAACATGTGATTATATAGAAGTCTTGCCTTACTTCTTGTTTCACTAGTTTGATTGCCATTGTCTGTAATGTCTTTGAGAACTTTCAGCATATCTTCAAGATATTTGGTAACTGGCTTAACTGCTTCAATCCTTGCACTGCATCTTGTTTCAGACTCTGGTTTTACAACCACAGGCAGGGAGATCTTGAGTTTTTCCAAGCGTAGAGTGGAATGAGAGAAGAATAAAAAAAAAAAGTATCACGCTTGGCTGTATGTACTCCAACCAAATAGAGTAGATGATTATCGCGATTCGCAAATGTCGGCATATTATTATTTTCACTTATTCTTTCTTGAACACCAGTTCGGTGCTCAGCCATCACAGCAGAGTTGTAATAACGTTGTGAACGACAATCCTGCTTATCCATACCACTTTTCTCTACCTGTTAAAGGATTTCATCAACTAAGCTTCCAGCGTCCTTTTGGCTCATCTGAATGGAACCGAGAAAGAACTCTCTAATGCGAACTGATTTCCTTTCAAAATCAACTACTATGTATCTCACTATTTCTGACATCTGCTCACGATGTACATGGTCATGAGTAGAGTCAAACATGAGCCCATAGTACTTTGATTTGCGAATTTTTTACAATAAACATTGGTGAAAAGTGCTCGCCACCAGATGAATGAACTCATTTTGAACACGAGGTGAAAAGTAAGATGTGGTGCCAGGATGATTTTTAACCTGAGCAAGATGATTACTCATGATGGAGTCAAATATGTCTAGGAGCGGTGGAAGATCCATGATTTTGGTGTGGGGTGTGCTAGGATTTTGGTTTCTTGTGTTTGTAGAATGGGAGGGTCACATTTTCGCCCTTATATATATATATATATATATATATATATATATATATATATATATATATATATATATAAACTATATAAAAAAGGTCCCCAAAATTACGATATCGTCGGGGGTGTCTTGAGACTCTTAGTGCACCCCCCCCCCCTTGATCCGCCCCTGTCCAGGTGCTTTATTAATCCAAGGAAATTACCAACATTATCGGATTCGGCTCCAGCGCATGTAGCCTACTAAGTGACTCTCTGGGACCTCGTAATGCAAAATTCTGAGTGGCAAGAAATATGATGCAGTGAAGGTTTCTCTTTAATACATTACGCTACTTTTGTTTTTCTGTCTCGATCTGGTTTTGAAGTTCAGCGTCAATAGTACCTTAACCTGCAGCAAAATTTCTTTCAATTTCTTTCCATTGGGTGAAGCACTCAATTTGATTCTTCACATTTCCATGGGCAATAAGTCTTTCAAGTGCTTTCCAGAGGGTAAATCCATCTTCGTGCTCTAATGAAGATAGATTATCTAACTGTGAAAAGATAAGATGACATATGCAAAAAAAAAATCAGATTTTTTAGACAGGGAATAGGCTAGCCATGAGCCAGTCACATACCCACCGCAATTTCCTTGTTTCTTCTTAAACCAGCTTTTGTCGTGCAACGGTTATTTGTAGGTAGTAAAGGACCATCAGTATTCTGAAAATATTTTGAACCCATTTTAATTATTTAATTTGTTTCCCCCATTTATCGTATCAAAATGTAGAATTGCAATGCCATGCTGCTTAATTACTTCTGGTATGACAGTGATAGGGTTTTCTATATCATCCACCATATCACCTCCACCAACTTTTTCTCCTACTAAAATTTTCAACAAATTCTTCAGGAGCCTTAGAACTTGTAGCTTCAACGTTCTCAATCTCGTCACACTTAGAATTATCCAAAAGTAAATCCTCCTCATCTTGTGCCGAATTAGTGTTGGATACTTTGTACATGTCGATGTAGGCAATTCCTTACAAGATGTCGAACTTCAAGTAGCGGACTTTTCAAGAAAAGGTATCTATACTTCTTGAAGTACTTGCTGGATTTTTGTGCTACTTCATCCTGCAATTTTCGTTTTTTCAGTCCCTCTCTCTTTTTTAATTGAAAAAATCTATTCATATTGTGTTTGTATTATTGCGAAATAAAGTAGCTTCACTCTCGCTGGCACCACATGCATTGCAAATAAAATACACAACTGTGCCACGCCAACCATCCCACCAGCAATTAAACAATGGAGAAAGTATCGCTCGTCTTATATCCTTAGAACAAAATTTGCCAGTGCGGGCGCGGGGCACGAGCCACTTCTATTGGTCCATTCAAAGAATGAGCACACAATATACCTTCTGATCGTGTTCCAATTCGCTGTTTACACATTCCTTCTCGCTCGTTTGCGAAAGATCACCAGCCGCGCGCTGGTATTGCGGGATTATTTGCATATAAATTGTATTGTTGGTTTATTTTGATAGTTTAATAATTTGCCAATTTTGCGCCCCCCTTTGAACGGCGCCCAGGGCACGTGCCCTACCTGCCCCACCCTAGATACGCCAATGTATCTGAAATACTTTTCTTAATCTTTATTCTGTATCTTGTATTTAGATACTTTTTCTTAGTTTATTTGTATTTTGGAAATACTATTTACGCAATTCTTACGTTTCAGCATCATAAAGACAAAGGCAACAATGAAACGCATTCTTAACATTCATTAATGTATATGAAAGGATAAGGTTGTATGGTCCAGTTACCTTTGCCTAACTTCATTGCGGTGAACTATGAAAGCCATAAACAAATATGTAAGAATGTAGGTTTTTAAGCGTTGAATATGAATAAAATCCTCTCGGGTAACTAGCCGAGCGATTCCATCAATAAAACACGACGTTTCGGCGGTCACAACTTCTGCCGCCATTGTCAGTGGTGACTATAGTGCGCGTCACGAACGAAGAGCGACCCACTTTAGCGAGGCTCTGCGCAGGTACAACATCGCTCTGCCAGTAGCCAATCGGATTCAGTAACAATCGAGCGCTTGTCGTGGTTAGACGAGTGTTGATTGTTTGCTGCGGCTGACATTCCTGTCTCTCTTAATAGTATCAGCACATAAAGCGCTGCTAAAATACATTTTACTATCATTATACAGCAGTAATATTAGTAATAGTAGCGCAATTACTATACTTCCTTTCTCGCCCTAAATCGTTCGTCTCCTGCTGGAAACGTGGCAACATCGTATACGCTGTGTCCCTATTTCTGTCTCTCTCTGCGCCACCCGCCTTCGTTCGTGTAGATTGGTGATGCTATATCTGAGTAATTATTTTTATAAATCATGAAGTTTCGGAGAGTTACAATGTCTGACACTTTTCCCACGGTTAGCTACAGAGAGACCTTTCAATGGTAATCGTATCATAATGAAAAATCCCCATAACAGTGGCAGCCATCTAAACAAAACAGTGAGGCTGGTTGCCGCCGGCGCACAGTGTGTTATTTTCTAAATCTAGAATGACAAAAGTCAATTTTGACACTATATACAGGCAAAATAGTTATTTAGATTTAAAGTAGACAAACTATATTATTAGGAACAAAGGATTATTTTCCATGAATCTGCGCCTAACACTAGAAAAAATAGTTTGAACAATGGACTTTCTGTGACCCGCCGATCAAGTGATCAGTTCAGCCGCACCATTTGACTGAGTTTGGTCGATGTTTACGCTGTGTTTCTGTGTGGTATTAGTAATTTGTGTATTGCTATTGCTTTTGGTGAGTTTAAAGATAAGTTTACGCATGATTTTTCCGTTACACGTTTTAAAACTGAATCATGAGCATCATTAAAACAGAGCGAGATTATTATTGATAAAAAAAAAAAACTACTGAGCCAAGTTCATTTTGAGTTTTAGTTCATTATACCGCAGACAAAGTAAGAAATGAACGAGTTTTGGAAATGATAGGTGAGAAAAGAAGTTTATGGAAGAAGCTTACAGAAAGAAGAGACAGGCTGGTAGGTCATATTTTGAGACATTAATTTGTTAGTGGAGGGAACAGTCGAAGGTAAGAACTGTAGAGGTAGACATTAGAATACGGTATATAAGCAGATAATTGAGGACGTGGGTTGTAAGGCGTATGTAGAAATGAAGAGGTTAGCACAGGATAGGAAGGGATGGAGGATTGCATCAAACCAGTCGAAAGACTGACGACAGCAAAAAAAAAAAAAAAAATACCGCATTATACCAATCTATTCCTATATTTATTTGAAAGAGCTACTTATTAACTACTCATTTGTTTGGGGTTGCGCATGTTTGCGACACCCATACAACTTTTCTTCATTTTCAGAATGACTGCACACATTTCGCGTAGAGAATTTTTCAACGAATTGTTTGCTGACGCAAAACAATCAAGGATAGATGCTTTGTTACTGTTTGTATTGCAATAACTAGGTGACCCATCGTTTTCAGATGACATTATAAGGAGTTTAAAAGCTACTATCAGAATTGATTCTCTAAAAATTGAGCAAAGATAGTCTAAAACAGGAAGACATAGAGACCGCTTCCTAAATATATATTAGTAGCCTCGTACCCATGACTTCGTACGCGTGGATTAAGAATTTTTTTGACAGAATTAAATATAAAAAGTTGTTGGTAACGCAGGATTGGTCCCAAACAATGTCGAGTCGGCATAATATGACAGGAAAGCTATCACTATATCATTCTACCGTCGAACCTGCCTCTTGAAGAGAATCAATTTCCAACATATTTCTGCCACTATTCGATAAGATTTCAAAATTTCGTGACTACAACTGTTAATCATTCTGGAAAAAATATCCTGTGCCCTTCATACAGCTTTCCTTATAAAATTCCATCACAACGATATAGCCATATAGTCGTCAAAACGTAACAAAAAGACAGAGACTTACTTCCTTATTTATATTAGTATTACTGTGGTTCACACTCACACACTGACTGTGAACAACACCTGAGGGATCATTATAACGTAAAAAAGTGTACACCTACAAAATTGCAAGACTACCTACGATTTGCCTCGCATTGCACCCCTAACTTTATAATATCTACAGTTTAATATGCAATCCGAATAACCTACGGCCCAAGCCTGACTCTTACGATGAAAAACAATTTTTAAAAATCTTAGCCTCCACGGAGATATGAACCGGAGACCACGACGTTCGTAAGCAAGCGCTTTAGCCGCTAAGCTGCCAACCCACTACACCGAAACACGGTACGGAGGCGACCATATCCAACGTGATGTCTATCGCCGTATTTCCAAGTTATGAGAATCAATTGCCAACATATTTCTGTCACCATTCGATAAGGTCTCAAAATTTCGTGACTACAATTGTTAATCACACTGCAAACAATATCCTGTGCCCTTCATACAGATTTCCTTATTAAATTCCATCACAACGATATAGCCAATTGGGAGTCATAACGTATCAAAAAGACAGAGACTTACATCCCTAATTATAATAATATTACTGTGGTTCACACTTACACACTGACTGCGAACAAAACCTGAGGGATTATTATAACGTAAAAGTGTATACACCTACAACATTGCAAGAATACCTACGATTTGCCTCGCATTGCACCCCTAACTTTCTAATATCTACGGTTTAACATTCAATCCGAATAACCTACGGCCCTGGCCTGACTCTTACGATGAAAAACAATTTTTAAAAATCTTATCCCCGACGGAGATTCAAAACGGAGACCACGACGTTCGTAAGCCAGCGCTTTAGCCACTTAGCTGACAGGCCACTACGCGGAATCTCGGTACGCAGTCGTCCACATCCAAAATGTCTGTCTACCACCGTATTTCGAAGTTATGAGACAAATGTGTTATTTATACAGATAATTTTTCAACCAAATGTAGACAGTATTTTTTTCCTTGTTTCAAAGGATAAGTGTGCAAAGTTTCATCGAGAACGGATAAAAACTGTGGATTTGTATGAAGACCAAACAAACCAACAAAAGAAAAAAACCAAACAAACAAACATACATTCATCTTTATATATAAAGATTACTGTGGTTCACACTTACACACTGACTGCGAACAAAACCTGAGGGATTATTATAACGTAAGAGAGTATACAACTACAACATTGCAAGAATACCTACGATTTGCCTCGCATTGCACCCCTAACTTTCTAATATCTACGGTTTAACATTCAATCCGAATAACCTACGGCCCTGGCCTGACTCTTACGATGAAAAACAATTTCAATTTTTTAAAATCTTATCCCCGACGGAGATTCGAACCGGAGACCACGACGTTTATAAGCCAGCGCTTTAGCCACTCAGCTGACAGGCCACTACGCGGAATCTCGGTACGCAGTCGTCCACATCCAAAATGTCTGTCTACCACCGTATTTCGAAGTTATGAGACAAATGTGTTATTTATACAGACAATTTTTCAACCAAATGTAGACAGTATTTTTCTCCTTGTTTCAAAGGATAAGTGTGCAAAGTTTCATCGAGAATGGATAAAAACTGTGGATTTGTATGAAGACCAAACAAACCAACAAAAGAAAAAAACCAAACAAACAAACATACATTCATCTTTATATATAAAGATTACTGTGGTTCACACTTACACACTGACTGCGAACAAAACCTGAGGGATCATTATAACGTAAAAGAGTATACACCTGCAACATTGCAAGAGTACCTACGATTTGCCTCGCATTGCACCCCTAACTTTCTAATATCTACGGTTTAACATTCAATCCGAATAACCTACGGCCCATGCCTGACTCTTACGATGAAATACAATTTTTAAAAATCTTATACCCGACGGAGATTCGAACCGGAGACCATGACGTTCGTAAGCCAGCACTTTATCCACTCAGCTGCCAGGCCACTAGGCGGAAACTCGGTACGGAGTCGTCCACATCCAAAGTGTCTGTCTACCGCCATATTTCGAAGTTATGAGACAAATGTGTTATTTATACAGACAATTTTTCAACCAAATGTAGACAGTATTTTTCTCCTTGTTTCAAAGGATAAGTGCGCAAAGTTTCATCGAGAACGGATAAAAACTGTGGATTTGTATGAAGAACAAACAAACAAACAAACAAACAAACAAACAAACAAACCAACAAACATACATTCATCTTTATATATAAAGAAAAGATGAGTGGTTAGAAGGAAACGTTTCATTTCCTGATATTGTCATCAAAACTGCACTGCCTGGGACGAGTTCAGGCTCACATGGAAGACCACAAAAATACTTTTAGAGTTCAAGTATTAAAGCAAAAAGATGGCGAATTAAGCGTCTCCTTGAAACGGCAAGTCAAGAAGAAATTTCGATGGCAACCGAAGTGCAGCTTCGCAAGACAGGAAAACGAGATTCTGCAGCAATCGTGAAAGAGCTTTGTCCCTCTAGATTTAGAAAATAACACACTGTGAGGCGGTGGGAGGGAGGGGGAAGGAATACCTGGCTGACGATGTGATTATACTACGAGAAGTGATTTTATTCACAAGTAGACTTTAGGGCATGTTTGAGTTTGCTTTTCATTCTTGAGAATGTTTAATCATAAAACATGTTAAATTTATTTTGAAGGTTGCTGGTATAACTACATTTTTCTTCCCTTCCTCTGAGAAATGTAAATCAAAAGTTGACTCGGTGTCTCAATCCTTGAGGCAGCCTACTTATAACTGAATTTGGAAAAAAAAGCTGCATATAAATTTATGTCCACTAGGTTGTGCGACTGACGCCAAGCCTAATTGTTGATCAGATCGAATGTTAGATGAAATGAGAATATCTAGCATTTAAAATCAAAAGGCAAATCATTCATGCCGATTATCTTGAAGATACAAAAAAATCCTTAACTTCAGCAATTTTCGTTGTTATTGTTACCGTAATTACGTTTTGGATAAATTTTATAACCAAAAGTTATGGTTGGTCGATGTTGCGCAGAAGCTTCACTGGAGATCACGTTTATAAATTTACCTTGTGCGGTGATATTTCACAGGGTAACAGTGAGTTGGGAAATTCTGTGTGGTAAAGTAAAGCTAGTTCAACATCTCCAATTGTGTCGATCGACCTGTAGGTACTTTTAAATCGAGAAGGTCTCATGAATTATGTTGCTGATTTTGTTGACAGTATCGTTTTTTGGGCCTTTGTTGGGAAAAGGAAGAACCCAGCCCACACGGTGATAAATTTGGTTCTGTACCTGAAACGTGAGCAAAACACCGACACCGACGATCGCTGTTACCACGAGCACATTCATTTAAAAGCTATTGGTTTACTGCCGGAAGTGGCTTAAACAATGTTTCGATTGTGCAGTGTACCCTGTCATGTACGCATTCAGTGAGTTAGGAGGCTCTTTGAAGAAGCGCTAATTTGATTTTCCCGTTAAAGCAACACATACCAGTAGACTCGCCTCGGAATTTTCCCTCCATTCAGTCTCTTTGAATAGTAGTTGTATTGTGGGTCATAAATAATTCTCTCCATCGCAAGTTTTCCTGTCGGAAAATTCCTCTCACCTGATGAGGTCTCAGTCAATTTCGTTCAATCGCAGTTTCCCTTCATTCACATGTTTCCGTCACCCTCTTTAAATTTTACGATAAAGTTCCAACGATTATGTAAAAATTAAATCTGTTTTGTGTTAAACTGTAGACAACGCATGACTGCCCGTCCGTTTTCAAGCTGCCCCTGGCAGGGAAATGAGTGAAATATAACCAGACAATGGGTATTTCTATTTCCAACGATCGAAAGGAAGCAAACACGAGAGGAAGAAAAAGATGCGAATAGGAGAAGGTGGAAAAAGTATGAAGCTCAGTTGGAGCGAGGGGCGAAAGTGTTCCCAATGAACGAATTTCTTGATCACTGACTGTGTGATCGTAACCGGTCCAACGCTGTTCGACACGAAATTTTATGCGGTTTGAGAATATCCACATTCAATTAAGCCGCTTTCATTACTGCTGTCGAGATATTTGCAAAAACATGAAAGTTGCATGCATAAATATTGCTTAAGGGTAGTAAAGGGGGAGAGGAAGTTGATTCTTTTTTTGCTTTGTTTTGATGCATATGTATGCAAAATTTCATAGACATCGGATAAAATCTGTGGATTTGTACTGTAATATACGGCTTGGTATTTGGGGAAACGTGTGCGTTTTATTTAGACAGTTTCGGACTACGGTACAAAATTCCAAGCCCCTTTGTTCCCAGCTAGGGACTGGTGACTCCTACGCGCTGACAGGGCGAACAATTTATTGCAAGCCATAAAGTTAAAAGCTTCGTGCATTGACAAAAATACAAAGAATCGTATTGGATCTATGCCGACAGATGCTTTCCTGGTACAGTAGAAAGTTGCAAACGATAGAACCGTAGCATTGTGCGCTTCCTGAGAAAAAATGTGAATTGAGGAATGCCCCTTGGGAGCCAAGCGAATCAAAGATTTTGTTAATGATGTTATAAATCATTGGATTTTATTTGTTGTTGAGGTGTACCTATGGACAAACAGACGGTGAGCGCGGCCTGCCCTGATGGCGGGAGTTGAGTGACGGCATCCAAGAAACGAAGGCAGCCGAGGTTTGCTTTTGGATAACGGTACGCCAGACTTCACTTTAGAATGTGCACGTAACCCGTCAGGCAGTACTCCCCAGGGTTCATGAGCCACCGGGATAGTCAGTCCACCTCGCGGCACAGCTGACGGAGGAGAGTCCGTATAACTTTGTGCTCGACTTCCCTTCCATGCTGCAGTATAGAAAACCGGCGATCTATAGGGACTCTTGCTTCGTTCAAACCTAGGCAACGACCTGACATTTTAATCATACTCTGAATTATAATTTGTTCAGCAACCACTTCATTTATTAACTTCCTTAAATATTACGGTCAGTCATTACTGTTCAATAAATTGATTAGTTTTATATTTAAAAAAAATAATATCGGTGTTGTAAACCGTGGTTTCAATTACTTCCTTTACGCTATCTCAGTATGTGTGTTTTAATAGTAATCTCAGAAGTACAATAGCTTTGGTAAAAAAGTATTAAAGAACTGGAACGTCGCTTCTCTCAGATAGGGAACGCTTCCATTTTTTGTGCCTACCCAGCATTAATTGTAGTAATTATCTTATTAAGTAATGTATCTCAGTAACTATTCAATTTTAATAAGTTACACAAAAAGTAACATCACAGAACAAAAATTATTATTATTATTACTGTATTGGCAATCGGTCTGTAGCCATGTAGAATGTTAAGGAATCTTTCCAACTTTTTATGTGAACGCTCAATTTGTAGGACAACACAGCACACACAACAACACAACACTTAACCTAACCATCCATACCCTCGGGCGGACTCGAACCAGCGACCATCGGTACGTGAAGCTAGCACTCTAGCACCTACGCTACCGAGGCCGGCCAGTATAAAGATCATACATATAAACATATGCATTTTAATGTACATAGATTGGCCATTACGTGAAGAATGGCTCAGATAATAATGAGTAATTTAAGCTGGGCAGATAGTAAACTAGGCGTTGTGGCATCGTGGGTAAGACACCAGTTTATAATCCTGTGTAGTCATAATTCCCTGTGTAGTGTTGAACTTACAAAGTAGGGAAACGTCGATTAGTGTAGTAAAGAAGTTGTTTTATGAGCGAGATAGGAAATGTGCTAGTAGATGAAGTCACATCTCGTTCACAACTAAAGAATAAAATTTTGTAAGTAAACAGGAAACAGAAACTATAGACCTCAACGCCGAGTTCGTAAATCTAATAATTAGAAAGTTATTGCGAGGAGATCGTACCAAGAAGATGGGAAAAGAAGAAGCTAAAATTAAAGATGTCAGTGTGACAGAGAATAAAACGATTTTGAACAGCGCAACTAATGGTTAAATGTAGAAAATTCATGGTGAGTTATGAGGAAAGATTTATCACTGAAATTATTATTATTATTATTATTTTAACTGCTTTACGTCTCTCAACAGTGAGGTCTTTAGAGACGGGAAAGGCCTTTTTAAGGAAGCATGTTGGCATTTGCCTGGAGTGATTTGGGAAACCATGGAAAACCCAAATCTGGATGCCCGGACGGGGATTCGAACCGCCGTCCTCCCGAATGCGAGGCCAGAAAGCTATCCGTTACACCACCAAGCTCGGTCACTGAAAGTAGATGGGAATTTATGCTTCATAAAATAATGGCGCAGGTGGTACCTACAGTAACAATAAAGCGAAGTATTTCGATCTTGTAATTTGGATGTTGTGATTCCCTAATAGAGGGAAATATTCATTATAACATTTTTATCTTTATTTATTTTTACAGCTTGTTTCAGCCAGATGAACTATATTTTACAATTTAATGTTACATAATTTGGTTCTATTTCTTTCCAGGTTGATCGATCTTGAGCAACTCTCTTCCAGTTCACGTCTGTTACTCGTCGTATGTCCCTATCCAAACGATCCGGGGGTCTTCCTCTTGTTTTTTTTGTTTTTTTTTCAGATATCTTGTTATCCAATCCAGAATTGTCGTAGTCCATCTGTCGTCACTTTTTCGAGCACTATACCCAGCCCATTGCCATTTTTGGGTCGTCACTGTTTCTAAGATGTCTGCCACTTTGGTTATTGAACTAAAGTAGGCGGCCCTTTTCCTGTCTCTTCTTGTACGCCCTAGCATTGCTATTTCCATACTTCGCTGTGCAATTCTCAATTTTTGCTTCATTTGACTGTTTAGTGTTCAAGTTTGGCAGGCATACGTGAGGACCTGTAATACACATTGTTCAGATACCTGTGTTTTAAAATGTACTAGTATGTTTGAATTAAAAACTATGGAATTATTTACGTATGCGCTCCAGCCCAGTTTTATTCGCCTGTAGATATCAGACTTCGACTCGCCATTAATGTTGATCAGTTGGTCAAGATAGATGTAATGTTCTAAGGAAAACTATTGGAGTGGACGAGAAAGTGATTTGCTGGGTAGAATAATTTTTAAAAGGTAGAAAACAGAAAGCTATGGTAGGAAGTGCGGTAAAAAGGAAGTGAAAGTAAAAATGGGAGTGCCGCAGGGTAGCGCATTGGGACCATTGCTATTCATTATTCTAATGAATAATTGTGTTGATTGTTTACTATCTGAAATTAGATTGTTTGCAGATGACATAATGCCGTATAAAAGGATCAAAACGATAGAGGACTGTAAACAGTTCCAGGGTGTGGTATGACAGAGTCACCCACAACGAATAATTAAATAATTAATTTATATTCAGATTTTTTTCTTTGTAATATTCAGATTTCGTTATGATATTCAATTATGTAGATCGAAAATATGGTAGATAATAGAAATATTGCATAGGTAATAATTGTATATTCAACCCAGGCAGCCAAAGTCATTATTATTATAATTTAATTTCTGTAAAGCTTAGTGCTCAGTAACATTTGGTTTGGGAAGCTGAAAACTGCCATTTTAACGGTCTGGGGCCAGACAAAGTCGTTGAGACTCGCGACAGTGAGACGCCTACCCCTGAACAATGCAGGCACGCGCTGGAAAACCCGTTAGGGACAGTGAACTTGCTCCTTCCCTCTGACGCTGGCTCGAGGCTACGAAAAGTGCGCGAACGGCGATAGCGTATGGGGGGGCGCGATAAAAACACGTGACGACGGACTTGTTTCAATGCACCAATCGTGAATGTGATAAGGGTCCACAGTACTAATTCTAGGGAGTTTGTTACATGTGGAGAGACGACTTTCCGAGGAAGAAGGAAGAGGCCATCTTAAGCGCACTTGCAGTCCGGACCAACAACCGAGCAGACGTGTTGAAGCCAACACGCTCACATCCGGCCATGATTGACTGGGTCCGGTCACATTGACTTGTACTTTCTTGCTCAGGCGAGCGGGAAATTATATGGCAAGCCTGCCATAGCCTGAGGGTTATTGTGGAAGGTGGCGAAACCACCATCCTGGTTTCGCAGCTATTGTGGCATTGTCGGTGTCACATTTCTTCACGTCGACGCATGGTAAAGTACGGAAGCATACGGTCACACTCCGGTGGGTTTTTGATGAGACTTGCGAATCCGTAAGCGGCCCTGAGACAGACTCTACTACCGTCCTAAATCACTGAGCTAGCTGATTTCATGATTAATTTCAATTTTAGCAGCTTGCAGGTTTGTATTAAATGCAAGACAGTTGTAACAGCCCTTATACCTGAATTTTGAATAGCAGTGTACTGGATGAAATATTTGTAGTGAGCTAAAGTTTGCTTGTAAGTGATTTGATATGTTTATTTTGTAAATTCTTGTAAATCAGTGTATATAGACTTTATTTTATGTAAGAAAAGTATTTAAATTCCATTTAATATGTTTAAGAACCGAATGGTGCAAGAGAATTTCTTAAAAGTTTGTAATTCCATGTATTACTGTAAGTTACGATGTTGGCAGGACAATTTTCTACCGTTTGAAAGGATTTCTGTAAATAATTTTGTATTTAAGTATCTATAATTACCATTTCTGATCATTTTTTAATGTTATTAATTAATTTTGTATTAATCCCGATTGTTTATAATATGTTAGATTGTTTGAGTGATTGTTAATGATCGAGAAATATCGGGCGGATGCCTTTGAAGAATTCTCGTAATTTCGATAGACTCTATATAAACAGATCGCCTGGACAGAGAGTTTAGTTTGCATTGAGACATTCATTATGTATTAAGTTGTCATTCAGTTGTTAGTTGACAGTATTCAGAAGTGCATCTTTGGATTGTACCTGTGATTGTGAATGTCGCTGACTTGTTTTGATCATAAATAAACGAACATGCATCTTCATATCTAATTTTCTTTGGTGATTTCTGTAATTAATTAATGCAGTTCTTAAATCACCATAAAGAACCTTAACACAGTGTTTCGCATTTTAAACTGGCGCCCTGGGTTTTCCCCTTTCATTGTGAACGTTAACATCAATATGATGGCCTGTGTTGCCGTTTTGATAATATGTTCATTTGTTCTTTGTTGAAATAGTTAATTCAGTTTTATGTTTTCTTTTACCTATGAATGTAACTGTCAGGTATAGCTTGTTGCCATTGAAATATGATTAGCGTAAAGTTAAATGTTACCTGGCATTGTATCATCCTTAAGACCCAATAAATCAAATTTTATTTCTGGTGTAAAGTACATGGTTCTAGTTCACCTTGTAGCAATCACTAAATTAAAACCATTTGTTAATATTTAGACTTCATGTTAAAATATAAAGGTGAGAAGGCAAGGTTGGTCCAGGTGGAGATCTTCGGCATTCACCACTCCACTCCACCCTCCTCCAGCCTGAGCTCCAATACAATTGGCGCCCAACGTTGGGCTCTAACACGTTGTAAGACGCTACAATTTGGCGCAGACGTATGTTGGTTAATTAATTTCCCAAGTCGAAATTATTTTCGGAGAAAAAATTTTTACAAGTCTTAAAATCCATGGATGTGACCTATGTTGATTTATTTATTATTTTAGAATAAATTGTGTGTTGAAATTTGTTTTACCATGCTTGAATTAAATTTAATGTTTTGTGATTTTGATTTCAATTAATTGTTCAAATAAATGTTTTGCTCACTTGTATCAAGCATGATTAATTTAAAAGTAAATTTCGAGTCAGTGCTTTTGAAATTTTAATGCATGATAAGAATTAAAAATTTTCTTTATGCTAGTTTTGTTCATGTGTTGAGGTTTTGTTTCGCATGCAACATCGTTGTTTCCTTGTTGTTTCTTTTGGATGGGTTTATTTAATGTTGATGGGATTTGTCCGCGGAAATTTATTTAATGCTGAGTCCAGTTGATTTTAAATCGTGCCGGTTGTATTTTTTTTGTTATCAATTGTCCTAATTGTTGTTCGGAGTTGGAATTTTGAGCCATACGGTCGATCTATGAAGTTGAGATCACGCACCATTAATATGGCAGATCAGTCAGTTATTCCTAAAATTTCCGAGCAAACAAGTGCAATGGATCAAACACCGGAAGTATGCGAAATACCGTTGGCGGACGAAGGTTGCATTGATACCCCAAGTACGCACAGCATTCATTCAAATATGTCGCTAGATGGGGAACAGTTAGAAAATTTTCCAACCCCAGACAGTGGAAGTATCCAAAATCCACCCATGCCGACAGATGTTGAAACACGTGGTGCGTCGCAAAGCACGGCAGAATCGCCCCAACCAACATTGCAATTTCAAAACCTGCTACTTAACATGCTGGCGGATATGAATAGAAATTCTGATTCGTTGAGGGAGGAATTAAGCTAAAAATTTGATCTACAAAAGAAAGAATTAAATATGTTGAATCAACGTTCCGAATCACAAAATGCTTTATTAAAAGGCATGGACGGAAAATTGTCAGTCTTCCGTGAGGAAATGTCCCGGGAAATGAATGAGTTCAAATCAGAGATGCGAGCAAACGTTTCGGTATTGGAGAGACGCGCCGATGCGGTTCAGGCAACATGCACTTCGTTGCAAGAATCGAGCGCAGAAATCGCAAAGCGTTTGGACGCTACCGAAAGATCTTTCGAACAGGTACGGCAAGAAAGCCACCAAAATCTCGGGCAGATCTCAGAATTCGTTCACGAGATCAAGGACAAAACTGAGAAAAGCTTGCAGGATGTAAATTCGGAGGTGTCGAAGATCACAAGTTCGATTGAACATGTGAAAACGACGCAGCAGAATTTACAGGCGTCGCAGCAAACGCTCATGCAGGACACAAACTCGAAGCTGGCGAAGTTGGAATCGAAGGTGAAAGAAATGAGCAATTCTAACGCTAGCAGGGGGTTTGGTTCACGCTAATTGCGGGCAGTACGCAGCCGCCAATATTGAGATTAAGTTGCCGCGTTTTGGATCCCGCAAGGATGTAAATCCTAAGATTTATCTTGCCGAGATGGAATGGTATTTTGAAATTAAGGGAGTACCTGATTCCATGAAGCTTGTGTTGGTTGATGAATCATTTTCAGAAACAGATAGGCTCTGGCTGAAAATTGCGTCCGAGACGAACCTATCTTACGCCGAGTTTAAGGTACTGTTTCTTGAGACCTTCTGGTCGAGAAAGATTCAGAACCAGGCGAAGATAAAGCTGTACCAAGGGAGGTACGTTCCGAAATGGCATTACTCCATGGAGAGCTACGTAAAAACCCTATTGGTGCAATGTAGACAATTCGATGATAAGATGACGGACGGGGAGTTCATTGAAATGGTGATCGCACATTTTGGTCCGCAAGTGCAATCACTAATTAACCCCGTGCTCTGCTCATTCGGACGATACCGGAGTTGCTGGAGACAGTCAGTAATCTGGATCGAATCGGAAAAATGGCCGATAATCTGGCAAGACAAAATGCAGAACGGAACCATGACGAACCGCAGTTCGAGGCTAAGCGACCTCATGGCGGTAATAAGGCTCCTTTTTCCGATGGACAGAACGGGAAATCTGCCAATCAGAATTCCGGCAACCGCAACGGAGGAAAGAAATGGAGAAACGGAGATGCGCGATGGAAGGATGAAAAAAATCATCAGCGGTCGGGAAATAACCGATCCGCATATCCGGAGGAATCTCCGATAAACGCGATTTCAGTTGCAAACGCGGAGCCTGAGGTATGCGCGAAGATGATGGGAGAAAATGTGGGCGGCGGAAGCAACGCGCCTAATACCCCACCGTCGCAATGAGATTTTCCTGGGGACGCTACGAACGCCGACAGCATTTGCCTAGGCAGTTTGGCATACTGGCGCGGCGAAGGCCCGGAAAATATCGAAGATGAGGAAGATATGGAATCCGGTGACAGCCTCATAAAACGCGCAGAGTGTCCCCGAGTATCTATTGTCGCATATGGCATAGGAGCGAATATTTTGATTGATTCGGGATCGTCTATCTCTGCAATTTCCAAGAAGTTTCTGCTACGGTTGAAGGATAAAAATCCACGGCTGAAAATAATCCCCACAACGCAAGTTACGGTGGTTCCTGCACTAGGAAAAAGAGAAAAGGTCGTCAGCACGCAAGCGCTTATCCCCGTGAAGATCGCGAATAGCGAATTGATGTTGCCTCTTCTGATAATACCCGGTCTGACGCAAGATGTGATCGTTGGATGCGACCTCTTGGAAAAGCGTCAAGTAATTTTGGATTGGGGGAAGAGAACGGTGACAAATCTGGTTCCGGAGGTGTTGCATTGGGAAAATGAGGTCTGTGAGCAGAGCCTCGGAATACATATTTCCAGACCGATGCAAGACACCACGGACTGCCAAGGCGATTTAACTAACGGAGGGAGAGCTATAATGTGCGCATTAGCTGACGAGCGAAATCTCATACTAGAGAACCTAACCGACAAAGTGCAGGGAAACGAAAATTTGACGCCAGCACAAAAGCGAAAGCTATGCCAGATGCTGACGAGCAACTTGCGGGCATTCTCTTACCGCCCTGGGGAAATAAAGGATTGCACAGGTTCCGAGTAACGGACACCTCGCCGCTGCGGGGACGGACCTATAGTGTGCCCCACAAGTTACGGCAAGCAGCCCAGGTAGCAATAGCGGAGATGGAACGAAACGGGATTATCGCCCCCCGCCCTTCGATGCACTTGAACCCAATGACATTCGTCATTAAGAAAGACGGGTCTGTTCGTCCTTGTCTGGATGCGCGATTGCTCAATCTGAGAATTGAGGCAGACGGTGAACGAACCGAGCGCATACCAGAACTTATGACGCGGTTTCACGGTAAACCTTGGCTGTCGACACTTGACGTAACCTCCGGGTTTAACCAGGTGGTACTGGCTGAAGAGTGCCGGCCATATACCGCTTTTGTATTCCAGGGAAGGCAAATGTGCTTTAACAAATTGCCTTTCGGCTTAAAAGACGCGGCTTCGGCATTCATTAGGGCCATGAATCACGTGCTGCCACCGGAAGTCAAGGAATTTTGTACGATTTACGTAGATGATTTATTGGTGGCGTCGGAATCATTCCATCAGCACGTGATGCATTTGGAAACGCTGCTTAAAGTAATGGCAGAAGCCGGGATCACTTTAAGGCCGGACAAAGCCACTTTGTGTACACACGAAGTAGAATACCTGGGATTCCGGATCACACCCGATGGTATTACGCCCTCGCCGGACAAAATCCGAGAGATCGAGGAGATGACGCCACCGACGAAGTTAAAAGAATTGAGAAGTTTCCTCGGGGTATGCGCGTACTACAGAGGGAACGTGCCAAACTTCGCAAAAATTCTGCAACCTTTGTATGGCTTGTTAAAAGCAGGACAGAAGTGGGAGTGGGGAGAGCCACAGGAGGCCGCGTTCCTGAAGATAAAACAGGTCTTTAAGGAACGAATCTGTCTCGCCCATCCTCAATTTGGCAAACCTTATTACCTCTATACAGACGCAAGTTATCAGGGGATTGGAGCCTGCCTTAACCAACGCGGAGAAGACGGTCACATGAGAATCGTCGCAACCGCAAGCCGAACTTTACGACCGGCAGAGGGGAGGTATTTTGTTTGTGAGATTGAAATGCTGGGGATTTTCTTTGCAGTGCAGAAATTCAAACAATACCTCTGGGGTAGTACCACCTACCTGAGGACTGACCATCAGGCTCTCATATTCCTCAGAAGCGCCACGTTCACGAGCAATCGCATCGCACGCTGGGCGATGTTTTTGCAGCAGTTCGATATTCACATTGAATACTGCAAAGGAACCGAGAACGTGATGGCGGACTACCTGAGCCGGAACGCCAGGGACGATCCGTCCGAGGGGCAAAAACGTCTACGGGCGAACGAGATACTGGTCGCGGCGATGACGCTTGCCGATGGCACGACCTCGGTACGGTTAAAAGAACAGCTGATCGCGGCGCAGGAAGCGCACGCGGACATTAAACAGGTTCGGGCGTACTTGTTACGGGGAGAATGCGCGGACGAAGTACGTATCCGCAACATCGCGATGCTTTGCACTATGGAGAACAACGTTTGCTTCCGTAGGGAAAATGCCGAGACCCGGTGGAAAGCATGGCTCCCGGAAGAATTAAATTCCGCAGTAGCAAGTACGTACCATATCCAATGCGGACATCCAGGGACCGAAAGACTATACCACACTATCCGCGCGGAGTATTTCACAAAGGGACTCCGGAGGAGTGTTGCGAAATGCACTCGCACATGCGAGATGTGCCAGAAGGCAAAGCACCCCAATGTGAGAACAGCCGGTCCATACTGCGCATATGGTGCCAAATGGGCCGAACGAATTGGTATGTGCGGACCACTACGGGCCAATCCCGGCTGGCAGGTGCGGATTCTGTCACATATTCCTCGTGCTGGATGCGTTCACCAAATACGTGAAACTGTACCCGGTCGCGAGGCTAAGTACAAAAGGATCACTCAAGATAATATTGGAAAAATATGTACCGCATTGTGGACCCCCTAAAGCCATATTGACAGACCATGGAAGTGTGTTTTTCAGCCCAAAGTGGAAAAAGGCTTTAGAGGAAAGGGGAATCAAGGTCATATATTCGTCGATTCGCAACCCGCAATCGAATAATAGTGAGCGATTCATGAAACAATTGAGTATGTACATAAGAACCTTGATTGGAAATAACCTATGCCTCTTGGGTCAAGCACATCCCGAGAATTGAGGAGTACTTCAACCACACGGTGAATTGCGCAACGTATTATCGTCCCGTGGACTTGCAGTTTCGAACTCAAGCACCCATGCTGGCTGAGAGGATGTTGCGGTACCCGAAGGACCAGCCCGAGAAAAATCTCGAGGACGACGTCAAGAAGGCACACGAAGTTCTTGATAGAAAAGGCCACGAAGCGGCAACGCAAAGCATGACGGGTCACGAACTCAAACGTTTAGCGTCGGGCAGCAGGTGCTACTCAGAACGATGACTCCGTCTGACGCACAGCGGAAACTGATTTCCAAGTTCTTCCTGCTGTATTCGGGACCGTTTTCGGTAGCACGGATTGTCTCCACAAACTGTTATATATTAACCGACGGTAAAACGGAGATCGGCCCCCATAACGCCCGAAACTTACGGCCATTTCGTACGGAATGAGAGTGCGTTTGATTTATGTAAATCTTTATATATAAAGATGAATGTATGTTTGTTTCTTTGTTTGTTTGTTTGTTTGTTGGTTTGTATGTTCTTCATACAAATCCACAGTTTTTATCCGTTCTCGATGAAACATTGCACACTTATCCTTTGAAATAAGGAGAAAAATACTGTCTACATTTGGTTGAAAAATTATCTGTATAAATAACACATTTGTCTCATAACTTCGAAATATGGCGGTAGACAGAGACGTTGGATGTGGACGACTCCGTACCGAGTTTCCCCGTAGTGGCCTGGCAGCTGAGTGGCTAAAGCGCTGGCTTATAAGCGTCATGGTCTCCGGTTCGAATCTCCGTCGGGGGTAAGATTTTTAAAAATTGTTTTTCATCGTAAGAGTCAGGCCTGGGCCGTAGGTTATTCGGATTGAATGTTAAACGGTAGATATTAGAAAGTTAGGGGTGCAATGCGAGGCAAATCGTAGGTATTCTTGCAATGTTGTAGGTGTATACTCTTTTACGTTATAATGATCCCTCAGGTTTTGTTCGCAGTCAGTGTGTAAGTGTGAACCACAGTAATCTTTATATATAAAGATGAATGTATGTTTGTTTGTTTGGTTTTTTTCTTTTGTTGGTTTGTTTGGTCTTCATACAAATTCACAGTATTTATCCGTTCTCGATGAAACTTTGTACACTTATCCTTTGAAACAAGGAGAAAAATACTGTCTATATTTGGTTGAAAAATTACCTGTGTCAATAACACATTTGTAACACTTCGAAATATGGCGGTAGACAGACACTTTGGATGTGGACTTTTCGCGTAGTGGCCTGGCAGCTGAGTGGCATTCCGCTGCCAGCGGTCGGTGAGTGTAGACGTGTGTGTTAGCTGCCCGCACTGACCAGTGGAGTACTTCACGTGTATGTGAATCAGTTAGAATTAACCAACAGGATATTTTTCGAAATTCATTGAGTGTGATCATCTGTTTGGTGTTTTTGCACACCTCAGTCTTGAGGTGTGCTACCTTTACAACAGTGGCATCTCTTCGTGGCGGTAACGCGTAGCGTCTGCCAGTGTTGTTGTTATTGTGAAGATATACTGTAAGTACTATGGCTTCAGCAGTACGCAAAAATACATTGAAATTTGATTTTGATAAGTCATATGCTCGACCCGCAGCGTATGAGGTCCATGAGTTTATTTTTCTTGATTGTGGCATTAACGAAAAAGATGTAGTCGGTTTGCAGTATGATTTTATAGGCATTTGCTGCTATTTTAAGTTGATAAACTCGGAAATATGTGAGGAAGTTTTGAAGAAAACAGAAGGGTCCTTAAAATTCAAACATTCAGATGGCAACGTGGGAACTGTGGCTGTTACCAACGCTGGCTTTGGCTTAAGATCAGTCAGAATTTACAACCTTCCCTTTGAAGCGGACAACAGTTCGATTATCAATTCGTTGGCAAAATACGGGAGAGTAATCCAAATATCTAAAGAATCGTGGAGCAACAAATTCAGATTCCAGACGGACAATGGTGTTAGAAATGTACGCATTTATTTAGAAAGGGACATACCATCATATGTCGTGATTGCAGGTTGCAAGGCTTTCATCTCTTACCCTGGACAGCCAAAAACATGTGCCATTTGCGGCTCTATTGACCACATGCGAAATGATTGCAATAAACGAAGACCGTTACAACTACCTTTGAGCCAGCGGCAAACAAGCAACTCTGTAATATCTTATGCGGAAGTGGCAAGCGGAGAAATTCTTGCCCCTCCGGACGACACTGACGAGAAGGAAATCTTGCAAACACAACCGAACTTGGCCACGTCCACTGGCAGCAAGGAAGAAACAGGAACAGGTAAAGACGAAGTTGAGGAGCTCAAAAGGAAACAAACAGATGAACTTGGACAACTTACAAGTGTCAACCAGGAAAATGTACGCAAGGCAATGCAAACAATGGAAAGCGAAAAAGACGACGGAAGACTGCGCGGAAATCTCAACATCGATAGTAAATCAAGTAACGATGAGGAAGCACCTGGCGATACTACAGCTACAACAGCAACTGTGGAAAGAGAGCCCACGAAACAAAAAGATGGCAACCTAACAGTACCATCCCAAGTCACCGCTGTCACTAGGTGTAAACTAGCACCTAAGAATCCAACAAAAATTGTCCCATTGGAAATGGATGTTACTGAAGACGCCGACGAAAACAGCTACGCCGCAAGAAACCCAATTGACAGTAAAGAAACGCGGAAGCGCAAGTCGCGCGAACAAACGGACGATCCGGCAAGGAAATACAAAGATAAATTAAAAGATGTAAATCAGAATAGCATGGAAAAGAAGGAGGAAGAAGGAAGACATACGGCAGAAGGAAGCAATACGGCAACATGTTTACAAAATTTTTGCAGTAAGAAGAACACAGCACAGCAGAACTATCAGATATGGAAACTGATGAGAATAATAAGAAAACTGAGAAAAACCTTTCAAAAAAACATCAACAGAAAACAGATTGGGCCGACCTTGTGAACGAATAAATAATCAATCAATATGCAGACCTACAAAATAGCTATAATAAATGTAGCCAGAATCACCTCTGACATCAAACTAAAATGCTTAAAAGACTACCTAATACGCTGCTGACATAGACATAGCGTTAATACAAGAGGTTAACACTACGAAGATAGGCACTATATATGGCTACGAATCTTTGATAAATATAGGAAATGAAGCTGGCACTGCCATCCTTCTCAAGGAAGGAATACGATACGAGGACCAGACGATACTTATGAGTGGAAGAGGCATTTCAAAGTTCAAGGTGTTAGAATCATCAATATTTATGCACCTACCGGCTCACAAGGAAGAGCAGAACGGGCGGCCTTCTTCTCCCACGACGTTGTGAAGCTAATAACAGGTACAAAAAGACCAATCATAATGGGAGGGGATTTCAACTGTGTGCTGCTCAAAGAGGACCAAACCCCCAACTACAATTTCTGCAACGAGCTCCAGCTACTAACAACTAACTTATCACTTGTGGATTCATGGAATGTACTCAAGCCAAATAGAATGGCCTACACCCACACAAGCAGCAACTCAGCCAGCAGAATTGACAGGGTGTATGTAGCGGAAGAAATAAAGGACAAGATAAGCAACTGCGAGATGTGGCCACTCAGCTTCAGTGACCACAGCGCCTACCACATAAAGATAAAACTAGAGAGACAGCAAGTTACGAGAGGAAAGGGACTTTGGAAACTCAACATCCAACATCTCAAGGAGGAAGAGCTAAGGGAACAGATAAAAGACGCATGGGACAAATGCACCAACCAACAACACAAGTACACGTCTCTCATCGACTGGTGGACAAGATGCGCCAAATCACGACTCAGATCAACCGCCATAACGTACGCCAAGGAAAAATCAGTATGGAGCAAAAATACTAAGGAGTTTTATTTCCACTGCTTAAGAGAGCTATACCAAAAGCCAACTCATCTAGCAAACAACAACATTGCGAATTAAAAAAATGAAGGCCATAATCACAAATGCAACTCGGAAAGAAATGCAAGGCTGCGAAGTAAGAGCTAGAATTACTTCAGTGGTGCAAGAGGAGGAAGTTTCGCTTATACCATATGATTAGGGAAATTAGGCGAGGGAAACGGAAAACTATGCACATCAAATTAGAGACGACAACGGACTGTATACTTAGGGAACAGCGTGAAATAATTAATCACATAAAGGAGTCGTACAGGAAGCTATACTCACTGGAAGCTAAGGACATGTCGCAGCTGCATAATGTACAACACTACGTCAAGAAAACAATAACTTATCAAGATAACATCAACCTAGAAAGTGGCTTTACTGATGATGAAATAACAGAAGCAGTAAGAAAGTCACCCCGGAACAAATCACCGGGGAAAGATGGTCTGCCGGTGGAATTTTACATTCAGTTTTGGGATATAATAGGAATAAAATTGATACAAGTATATAATGAGATCAAACAAGCCGAACAATTGCCAGTTGAATTCACCGAAGGCATCGTAATCATGATCCCAAAGAAAGGGAAACCCAACACATGTATAGCGAACATGCGCCCACTGACACTGCTAAATTCTGACTTTAAAATATTCACAAGGTCCATTAACGCCAGAATGAAACCTTTACTGCACAAGATCCTAGGCCCTTATCAAAAGAGCTGCATGCAAGGTAAAACAATAACGGAGGCAGCTGCTGAATATAGAGATCTGATATACTTAACATGGGCCAGCAATACTAAATCAGCACTTGCAGCTCTTGATTTCGACAAAGCATATGACAGGGTCTGCCACGAATTTCTCCTAGCAAACTTATACAAAATGGGTTTCAGTGATCCCTTTGTCGCAACAATAAGGAAATGCGTAGCCAACACGCGGTCAAGCATCCTAATAAACGGGCAACTCACAAGTCCAATTCCAATAGAGAAAGGCATCAGACAGGGATGTCCGCTGTCAATGACCTTAGTTCTGCATATCTATAGAGCCACTTCTTCAACAGCTTCACCACAGACTGCCTGGATTAACAATTTTTGGCAACAAATTTGTATGTCGAGCCTACGCTGATGATGTAAGCATAATAATCAACAACGAAGAGGAAATAACAGAAGCTCGCAACATAATTCAACTATACTCTGAAGTAAGCGGAGCCAAACTAAACAAAGACAAATCCAAAATATTATTGCTAGGTAAAAAGAAAGCAAGAATTGGAAACAAATGGATACAAACCACGACAAAATGTAAGGTCCTCGGATTTGACTTAACAACAAACCCAAACGGAATGGTGGCAGCCAACTGGAAGGCAAATCTCAACACAATAAGAGCCTTACTGCGAGAAAACAACAAGAGCCTTCAGCTTGTTGCTAGAAGGTGAGACTGGTCAACACCTATATATTAAGCAAGATATATTATACGGCAAGCATACTACCGGTACCGCACAACATAGCATCCAGAATCGAAGCAGCTATATGCTGGTACATCTGGAGGGGAAATGTATTCAAAGTACCGTTTAGCACCTGTCCCCTTGCCTTGCAACAAGGGAGGACTCGGAGTTGTAGACGTCCAGAAAAAATGTACGGCCATATTCTTAGCAAGCACAGAGGTAATACTTGAGAACCAATGTAGCAGCCTTACGAAAACCCTTTTTTCGTCATTAAAGCCACCCAGCACAGTGGCACCCGTTGATGTAAGCTATATCAACAAAATTTTACAACACGTACGAAAGTACTATATTGAAAAGAGTTACATCGGAGACATAAATGGAACAACGAAAGAGGTCTACAAAGCTTTAATGAACAATTGCAAGCACAGCGAAATAGAATCCAAGCACCCAAGACTCGAATGGGGAAAAATTTGGCTAAACATACACAACAGAACTCTAGACCTAAAAACTAGGTCACTTTGGTATCTAGTGGTAACCGAAAAAATAAGAACAAGAGAAAAATTAAACAAAATTCACCTCAGCCCAACACCTCTATGCCCAGAATGCAATTTAAATGATACAATACAACACCGGCTGATTTGCGGTGAAAGAACAAATATATGGAAATGGGTAAAGACAAAAATCGCAACCGTAAACAGAACGAGCCCAAACAATATTGAATTAGAACTACTTATTAAAACCTCAACTGTGGCCATACCCGGAGCCTAAAAGGAACAGCACAATTTGGATACTTGGCCAATACCTACTATTTGCTCTAACCGAAAAAAAACCTACCCTAGACGAATTTAAGTATAAAATAATAGAAAACCACATCAAAAAACTAAAGAATTACAAGGAGACCTTCCAAAATTACCTAAATGTAGTGCTTCAACTATAAATAAAAAAAAAATAAAAAAAGAGGTAGGAAAAAAAAAAGTGGCTAAAGCGCTGGCTTACGAACGTCATGGTCTCCGGTTCGAATCTCCGTCGGGGATAAGATTTTTAAAAATTGTTTTTCATCGTAAGAGTCAGGCCTGGGCCGTAGGTTATTCGGATTGAATGTTAAACCGTAGATATTAGAAAGTTAGGGGTGCAATGCGAGGCAAATCGTAGGTATTCTTGCAATGTTGTAGTTGTATATTCTTTTACGTTATAATGATCCCTCAGGTTTTGTTCGCAGTCAGTGTGTAAGTGTGAACCATAGTAATCTTTATATATAAAGATGAATGTATGTTTGTTTGTTTGGTTTTATTCTTTTGTTGGTTTGTTTGGTCTTCATACAAATCCTCAGTTTTTATCCGTTCTCGATGAAACTTTGTACACTTATCCTTTGAAACAAGGAGAAAAATACTGTCTATATTTGGTTGAAAAATTACCTGTATCAATAACACATTTGTCTCATAACTTCACTTCAATATATGGCGGTAGACAGACACTTTGGATGTGGACGACTCCGTACCGACTTTCCGCGTAGTGGCCTGGCAGCTGAGTGGCTAAAGCGCTGGCTTACGAACGTCATGGTCTCCGGTTCGAATCTGCGTCGGGGATAAGATTTTTAAAAATTGTTTTTCATCGTAAGAGTCAGGTCTGGGCCGTAGGTTATTCGGATTGAATGTTAAACCGTAGATATTAGAAAGTTAGGGGTGCAATGCCAGGCAAATCGTAGGTATTCTTGCAATGTTGTAGGTGTATACTTTTTTACGTTATAATGATCCCTCAGGTTTTGTTCGCAGTCAGTGTGTAAGTGTGAACCACAGTAATCTTTATATATAAAGATGGAGGTATGTTTGTTTGTTGGTTTTTTCTTTTGTTTGTTCTTCATACAAATCCACAGTTTTTATCCGTTCTGGATAAAACTTTGCACACTAATCCTTTGAAACAAGGAGAAAAATACTGTCTATATTTGGTTGAAAAATTACCTGTATAAATAACATATTTGTCTCATAACTTCGAAATATGGCGGTAGAAAGACACTTTGGATGTGGACGACTCCGTACCGACTTTCCGCGTAGTGGCCTGGCAGCTGAGTGGCTAAAGCGCTGGCTTACGAACGTCATGGTCTCCGGTTCGAATCTGCGTCGGGGATAAGATTTTTAAAAATTGTTTTTCATCGTAAGAGTCAGGTCTGGGCCGTAGGTTATTCGGATTGAATGTTAAACCGTAGATATTAGAAAGTTAGGGGTGCAATGCCAGGCAAATCGTAGGTATTCTTGCAATGTTGTAGGTGTATACTTTTTTACGTTATAATGATCCCTCAGGTTTTGTTCGCAGTCAGTGTGTAAGTGTGAACCACAGTAATCTTTATATATAAAGATGGAGGTATGTTTGTTTGTTGGTTTTTTCTTTTGTTTGTTCTTCATACAAATCCACAGTTTTTATCCGTTCTGGATAAAACTTTGCACACTAATCCTTTGAAACAAGGAGAAAAATACTGTCTATATTTGGTTGAAAAATTACCTGTATAAATAACATATTTGTCTCATAACTTCGAAATATGGCGGTAGAAAGACACTTTGGATGTGGACGACTGCGTACCGGGATTCCGCGTCGTGGCCTGTCAGCTGAGTGGCTAAAGCGCTGGCTTATGAACGTCGTGGTCTCCGGTTCGAATCTCCGTCGGGGATAAGATTTTTAAAAATTGTTTTTCATCGTAAGAGTCAGGCCTGGGCCGTAGGTTATTCGGATTTAATGTTAAACCGTAGATATTAGAAAGTTAGGGGTGCAATGCCAGGCTAATCGTAGGTATTCTTGCAATGTTGTAGGTGTGTACTCTTTTACGTTATAATGATCCCTCAGGTTTTGTTCGCAGTCAGTGTGTAAGTGTGAACCACAGTAATATTATTATAATTAGGGATGTAAGTCTCTGTCTTTTTGATACGTTATGACTCCCAATTGGCTATATCGTTGTGATGGAATTTTATAAGAATATCTGTATGAAGGGTACAGGTTATTGTTTGCAGTGTGATTAACGGTTGTAGTCACGTAATTTTGAGACCTTATCGAATGGTGACAGAAATATGTTGGCAATTGATTCTCATAAGTTGGAAATACGGCGATAGACAGACACGTTGGATATGCACGTCTTCAGATCGTGTTTCTGTGTAGTGAGCTGGAAGCTCAGTAGCTAAAGAGCTTGCTTACGAACGTCGTGGTCTCTGGTATAAATCTCCGTCGGGGATCAGATTTTTTAAAATTGTTTTTCATCGTAAGAGTCAGGCCTGGGTCGTAGGTTATTCGGATTGAATATTAAACTGTAAATATTAGAAAGTTAGGGGCGCAATGCGAGGCAAATCGTAGGTAGTCTTGCAATGTTGTAGGTGTAAACTTTTTTACGTTTTAATGATCCCTCAGGTGTTGTTCACAGTCAGTGTGTGAGTGTGAACCACAGTAATATTATTATAAATACGGAAGTAAATCTCTGTCTTTTTGTTACGTTTTGACGACTAAATGGCTATATCGTTGTGATGTAATTTTATAAGGAAATGTGTATGAAGGGCACAGGATATTTTTTCCAGTATCATTACCAGTTATAGTCACGAAATTTTGAGATCTTATCGAATAGTGACAGAAATATGTTGGAAATTAATTCTCTTCAAGAGGCAGGTTCGACGGTTGAATGATATAGCGATAGCTTTCCTGTCATATTATGCCGACTCGATATTGTATGGGACTAATCCTTCGTTACCAACAACTTACTATATTTAATTCTGGCAAAAAAATTCTTAATCCACGCGTACGAAGTCGCGGGTACGAGGCTAGTATAGCATAAATAATTTAGGAGCATATGCATAGATTTGTAATATGAGCCGCATGTGTTTTGAAAGTAAAAGTGTCAGTCCTGAGACGAGTAATTGCATAACAGATTAGCAGTAACACAGCAAGAGCAGGTAGGAACACCCAGCTGGTTGTGATGACAGTTTGCCGATAGCCAGTTTCCAGGAAAGATTGTTATCAAGGCGGCCGAGAAGCAGGTATTCTAAGCCGAAAGCTTAACGGTGCAGTGCCTGCTGAGAACAACGGAACTGACAAAGCTGGAACAGCTGATGGCTTAGTTTTACCGCTGTGATGTCATCGCTACGCTTGTAAAAATTTTGAAGGCAATGTTATTTGTCTGCGAAAACTGTCCTTTGAATTCTTATGGGGAAGTCATGTAAATTCGCTGATAGATTTATTTCCTTTGGTTTTCGTATTGATGTGATTTCGACATGCTTGTGTCGACCACAATAATTAACATTCGGTGCGATTATTTTATTTTGTTGTTGCTAAAGTCAATTATCACATAAGTCTGACTTCAACACACGTGTCAAATTTGCATGATCTGGTGTAAATAATAATCAATTTAATTTATGAAGTTTTAAATATTGAAATATTGTATCAACAATCTGTTTTTATTGTCTTTTCAGTTTAATGTACAGAACTAATTGGTCGTTTATTTATATCTTGCACTTATCAATGTTTTATGATGTTTTCCTTCACATATTAGGGTAAGGCATTTCATTGTAATTTATGTTAACCAGAATCACGTGTCGTAATTACATATTTAAAAAGGTCACATGTATGCGATAGTTTGAGTGAACTGGAACCGAGATACTATAGGGTAGACAATAATTTATTGCAACTATAGGGTTAAGAGTAGTTAAAATAAAATTATTTCAAGTAATTTTATTTGATTTGGTGGGGAGGTAATTGTGGTGTGACAGAGTCACCCACAACGAATAATTAAATAATTAATTATTATTCAATTTTTTTTCTTTGTAATATTCAGATTTCATTATGATATTCAATTATGTAGATCGAAAATATGGTAGATAGTAGAAATATTGCATAGGTAATAATTGTATATTCAACCCAGGCAGCCAAAGTCATTATTATTATAATTTTAATTTCTGTAAAGCTCAGTGCTCAGTAACATTTAGTTTGGGAAGCTGAGAGCTGCCATTTTAACTGGTACTGGGGCCAGACAAAGTCGTTGAGGCTTCGCGACAGCGAGACGCCTACCCCCGAACAATGCAGGCACGCGCTGGAAAACCCGTTAGGGACAGTGAACTTGCTCCCTCCCTCTAGCGTTGGCGCGAGACCTACGAAAAGTGCGCGAACGGCGATAGCGTATGGAAGGGCGCGATAAAAACACGTGACGACGGACTTGTTTCAATGAAACCAATCGTGAAAGTGCATAAGGGTCCACAGTACTAATTCTAGGGAGTTTGTTACATGTGGAGAGACGACTTTCCGAGGAAGAAGGAAGAAGGCCATCTTAAGCGGCACTTGCAGTCCGGACCGAACAACCGAGCAGACGTGTTGAAGCCGACACGCTCACATCCAGCCATGAGTGACTGGCTCCGGTCACATTGACTTGTACTTTCTTGCTCAGGAGAGCGGGAATTATATGGCAAGCCTGCCATAGTCCTGAGGGTTATTGTGGAACGTGGCGAAACCACCATCCTGGTTTCGCAGCTATTGTGGCATTATCTGCGTCACATTTCTTCACGTCGACGCATGGTAAAGTAACGGAAGAATTCGGTCACACTTCCAGTGGGTTTTTGATGAGACTTGCGAATCCGTAAGCGGCCCTGAGACAGACTCTACTACCGTCCTAAATCACTGAGCTAGCTGATTTCATGATTAATTTCAATTTTAGCATGTTGCAGGTTTGTATTAAATGCAAGACAGTGTTTCGCATTTTAAACTGGCGCCCTGGGTTTTCCCCTTTCATTGTGAACGTTAACATCAATATGATGGCCTGTGTTGCCGTTTTGATAATATGTTCATTTGTTCTTTGTTGAAATAGTTAATTCAGTTTTATGTTTTCTTTTACCTATGAATGTAACTGTCAGGTATAGCTTGTTGCCATTGAAATATGATTAGCGTAAAGTTAAATGTTACCTGGCATTGTATTATCCTTAAGACCCAATAAATCAAATTTTATTTCTGGTGTAAAGTACATGGTTCTAGTTCACCTTGTAAGCAACCACTAAATTAAAACCATTTTTAATATTTAGACTTCATGTTAAAATATAAAGGTGAGAAGGCAAGGTTGGTCCAGGTGGAGATCTTCGGCATTCACCACTCCACTCCACCCTCCTCCAGCCTGAGCTCCAATACTAGGGTGAACTGGACAGGATATCTAGTATTGTTGGTAAACATGGGATGAAGATAAATGCAAAGAAGAGTCAGTTAATTAGATATACAAATAAAAAACAAAAGGTTGTTTATGAATATAAGGTGGGGAAAGAATTGCTTGCAGAAGACTTGAAATGTAAATATCTTGGCATTACATTTGATAACAAGCTTAACTGGGCAGGACACGTTGGACAGGTGGTAGGAAAAGGTTTCAAAATCCAGCACTTGTTGGAGAGAGTGATGAGGGGATGCACGAGAGAGTTGGGTAACAAAACTTTGATCAGACCATTGCTCGTTTTTGTAGAGTAGTATGGGACCCACATTTTGAGTATCAAATACAGGCATTAGAGAGGGTGCATAGAAGGGCTGTTAGATTTGTTTCTGGAAATTATCGCAGAATGCAATCAGTGACAGATATGATAAAGGTGTTGAAATGGGATTCATTGCAAGACAGGAGGAGGATGAGGAGGGTAATGGGAGTGTACAGGGCGTCTACTGGCTATGAGGGATGGAAAGATATTGCAGTAGGTATGAAAGTAGTTCATGGAAGGGAAAAGATTACCATAACCATAAGCTGGCACTCGATTTCAGGCACAAGGGTGTGGGAATATTTTTATTTGTTAGGTAAGTGTGTCATGGATTGGAATGAGTTGCCAAGGGGAATGATGAATAACCTACCGAAAACGTTAAATGAATTTAAAGTTAAAATTTGTAGAGGGCAAATGTAGGTGAGCGAAGGATAGGGGGAAGTTGGGTGTGTATGGAAATTGCCACCGGAGCGTGTGTTCCATTACAATTAAATTAAATTAAATGAAACTCAATATCAGCTTCTTTCGTGTCTACTTTGTCTTTGTCTTTATCTACCCATTTATTTTGCATGATTTTGCTTTTTGACAGGTTTACTTTAAGGCCTACTGCTCTGCAAGCTGCTTCTAGTTCATTATCATTTCTTTTAGCTCTTCCAGACTGTTTGAGAGTAAAACTATATCATCAACGAATCTTAAGTAGTTGAATGTTCTTCCATTTATTCTCAACCCTCTGTTGTTGCCATTGCATTCTCGACATTGCCAACACCAGGACTGATGCGAATAGCTTGGAGGTTATAGAGTCTCCTCGTTTTACCTCTCTTTCTACCGGGAACTCTTTGGTGGCTTCAGTGTTGTTGACAAAGGCAGTGGACATATTGCAGATGATATACAGTATGTTGATATAGCCTTATCTTATCATTTAGTAGTTGGGATTAATGGAATATTTTCTGTATTCATGAATGATAATTTTCATTCTCTTCTTTTGTTAAAAATAGTTAAAGTCAAGAAATAAGGCGTTAGATGAAAGTTTTTGAATAGTGATGCGCATATCTGAGTGATGCAAATTGCAACAATACCTGATACTATGGACCGACGTCCCGTGTCTATCACGAGCACATAATCGGCAATGTTATACTCCTTTTTCTTCACTCTTCTAAACAAACTTTATAACTTATTACTTTATATTTTTCATTACTTCTCCAATTAAGATGCTATTGCTACCAAGTAACAGCACAGTGATCGGCGAAACACATTTTATTCTACTATTATTGATTCAAGCCTACTACAGAGCACTTATAACTAGTTCTTGATGCTTTCCTTCGTTCCCAATAGCTTTTTAAACCAAGCTAATAAATTTTCCTTTCTTTTCTGTGATGTGGGTTTCAGGGTTTAGTAATTTTTTGGGAGGGGGCCAGGATTTAACCATATTACAAAATTTGGAGCGAGCTGCAACATCAGTATCGGAAATATAATATCTTTGTACCTCATTGAGCCACATTATTCGTGTCTTATAGCTTTTGATAAGTGAGCAGATCTTGATATACATGTTGCTGTCCATCCTCAGAAAGCGCTCGTAAAACATCAGTTGCCTGCGACGCATCTTGGTGCCAGCCGTCTCCAACAGTTGATAAAATTCGCTTGCTACAGTTCACTTTCAGTCGGTAGCTGCCCTCCGAGAGCACTCTTGACCCATGAATGATACATCTTTCAGCTTCTTTAAGATCGTCCATGGTGCCTATCCTGTTTATCAGCAAGGTCTCCACAGCATATAAGAACTGAGGTCTGACAACATTTTTGTAATGACAGACACTTATTGTTGTAACAGATTATTCTATATATTTTCTGTAATCAAAACATGAAATTGTTTGAGGACATATTTTTAGTATTACATGAAATCCTTGAAGTTAAATATTAAACTGTTACAACTTTCATTAAGTTCATTCAAACCGGCCAAGGCCTTCACGAAGGTTCCAGTTCGTGGACAATCCGTAACGAGTTGATACTCATAAGTGGTCCAGCCCTACCATACCATTATGTAGCTACCCAGCAGCCACCCCCGCCGCGGGATTGGAGTTGGACGAATTACACGCTAATTGGATGCGTACGGACTCTCATAAGATAAATGCCCGCAAGAAACCTCGCCGAGGCGGCGCCACTACAGTCCTAGTCGAACCCTAAGTTTCTGATGTACAGTCTTTGACATTATTTCTGGCCGCCGGTGAAAAATTCTATCACTCTTATTTTGCACTAATCTGGCATCAATGTCATCCCAGGCAACAGTAACGCAATACTGGCTCCGTCTCCTCGCAATTTCATTGGTGGATATTTTATTCAGAGCCATCTATACTGCAGATTTTTCATTTCCTTAAGTCAATGCAGGAAACAATTGGCCAACAGGTAGGAATTAAGCTCCTCCCACTGACGATTCTTATTGGCTGAACAGTTCATCATCCTACCATTACATTTCTATAATACTTTACCAAAATTCAGATCTTGAAACGTTTGCCAAAAGTTCTAATTAACGGGATTGCATTAAAGTGAGGCAGGAAACAGGCTCAATGCTATATATTACTACGGTTGATTAGCATAAAACTATAACGATAAGATTGTTATACTCATTTTGATAATTCCTTCGGATAATATTTCACTCATATATCTGGTCAGTCCACAAACCAAGGGATAATCATGTTCCATGAGGTAGAATTTTTAGTACTACGAAACTACAGAAACAAGAAATTATTTCGGAAGTGTCTCTCTCCAAGATGGATTGAATGAAACAGTCTTCCTTCGCTGCGTTGTATACGCCTATTCGAGGAAAGTAGCACCGAGCTTGCAGTGGTCCTATGGTTAGCGTTCTGGGTTGCTGAGCGAGCGGTTCCGAGTTCAAATCCAAGTAGTTCTTATTATTATTATTTTTTTTAATTTAGAAATCTATCTTTACTTGTATTTTATTTTTAAGCGTACCGAAACTGCACATTGCTTATAAGTATAAGGTATCCATGATTCTTTCCTAACTGCGTCAGGAAATAAGATAAACATCTGCGGAACTACCCAATGTTTCGTAACTAATAGCCGACGTAAGCATGAAAGATTTGCGGCAGCAGAACTGACGAAAATCTACACGGGTTTCAAGCCGCACCGAAATCATATCATCTGTCCCTTTTCAAACGACACACATGTTTCCAATATATTTATTTCACAGTAGAACGATCATCGCGTTTCAGAAAGAAATAATTTACAAGAGGAATTATTGCTCTCTTTGTAGGTGGACGATAATGATTATGCACTATATAAATAAATGAGAGTTAATCGCGCAGAACTAAATATTAGCACCGCAACAAATTAAACGACCATTGTCACTAAAAAATTACAACCAGATTATTATCGTAGGACAAAAATAAATTCTTTTATAACTGGTGTAAGTAATTAAAGTTAATTGAGAATCGGGCTTAAAGACAGGGAGTTCTTAAATTACCGTTTTTCCCGTTTTCTACAATGCTGTTAGTTGTTGACACTAGTACTTCATGATCTTTACAGCATTGGGATTTATTAAATACTGGGTCTAAATGCTCATTACTTAACAAGGCGTGAAAATTACCTGCGTTATTCTTTGTTTGGAATAACATAAATAAATACAAGCATGTGGCGAATGAGGATGTCGCCGTTCGCGTGATTGTTCTTTAGTCTCCGGTATAAAGTGGAACGCTCAAGTTTGGTCACCCGTCATAATCGACTCCATAATCGCCTAGGTCTCAAGGATTCAAACAAACACAGTCTACCGGTAAAGTAAGGTTGATGATGTCTAAAGACCGGAAGACCGAGCGTGGCGTGTGAGCGGTAACGTTCTGGCTCCAGGCAAATGCTGGGACGATTCTGATAAAAGGCCATGGCCGTTCCCTACTGTAATAACATCAACATCGATGAAACGTAAAGCAATAAACAAAAAAAAAAAAAAAAAAAAAAAAATAAGGATAGGGAGAAGGTATTGTTAATCGATTTCAAGCCAGCTACGACCTCCTCAATAAATTTAGCCAGCTCTTCTTCTTACGATTTTACGCCTCGTCGACATAGAGGTGATTATTGGCTGGATAGGAGTAGTGGCAAGGATTTCGGCCATGCCCTTGTAAAGAACCTATTCCGGTATTCATATGGAGTGATTTGGGGAAACCTTGGAAACCACAAATATGCATGGCCGAACTTGGATTCGAACCATTGTCATTTACAGCAACGACCAACGTGTGTTCCGAAATGGTAATGATGTAGAAAAATAGATATTTGTTCAACCTCTAAAACTGTAAATAAATTAATTTGATTCTTTATCTATGAATGCTTGGGAGACGTTACTTTTTGTATTGCCCTCATGCAGTTAACATGGATTCCCACCGTATTTTCAATTGCCAGCTGTAAGTTGGATAATTCTGAAACCAACAAAAACTTTTGCCAAATATGCTGCTCGTGTTAAATTATTACGTGTATTATTTACGCGTTATAAAGGTATTCTTCCTTGCCGAAGGAAGTAGGAGAGTTAAGACTTTTTCCTGGTAAGCGTTGCCATATTTACTTTCTGCGATGTTGCCACGATGTTCTGCCTAGTAGTAGCGCTGTAGCAATTTCCCTATACCAGAAATAGTGATCTCATAGCTGGACACACACATAGGCGAAATGAAAAATTATTTATGTTCCAGTCTCATCTAGAATATTTTCATTTAACTGATTACTTCTCTTGCAACAGTTCGATTCTGTATACAGATTACTATTCAATCACGGAATGTTGTATCTATATGTATATTTTTTCTTTGGTCATATAATTTATGAGGTACTAGATTCGTGTGAGTCCAGGTGTCCTAGTGGCGGTCAGTCGCTCGCGACCTGCCGTAGCGAGCGGTCGCATCACACTTTTCCTGCTGTGTCGTGTGACAAGTGGCTGCAGAGTAAATAAAAGCAAAGTATAGTGAAAACCAACAAATATGGAAGTGAATCAATTCATACGAAAATCAACGCTAAAGTTCTCCTTTGCGTATGGATATATGCGTCCGAAAGCAGTTGAAATCGATGAGTGGTTATATAGTGAAATAGGATTACGAGAAGAAAGTGTACACGGTATCCAGGTGGATTTCCTGGCCAATGTGATATACGTCAAGCTACGAAATGAAGAAGAGTGTCTGCGAATACTGAAGGAAACCAACGGAGAAAGAAAATTTGTACACACCAATGGCGAGGTAAGCACCGTTTCCATATCACATGCAGGCCTGGGAATAAGACATGTAAAAATCCATAATGTGCCCTTTGAAATTAATACAGACATAATACGAAAAGCTTTGGATAAATTTTGTACAATTTTGAGTGTAACCTCCGATAAAAGATACGGTAGCAAAAGATTTGTCGTAGATAGTGGTATTAGAACTGTGAAAATAGATCTGAAGTGCCACGTACCATCGTATGTAGATATTGCCGGATTTAAAGCTCTCGTTATTTACGACGGACAACCACGTACGTGTGTCATATGCAACTCAAACGAACACCTCAAGGCTGAATGCACCAGGAAGAAACCCCTGCAGCTACCATCTGAGCGCTTGGCCCCTGATACAGCTTTCAGAGGCGAACTTTTAAAAGCATCATACGCTAGCGTGGCAAACAGTAATCAATCAACCAGTGTACATAGAAATGATGAACCTACTCTCAGCATGGAAACAGATGACCCCACCAACATCATGATGGAAATAGAGAATCCTTATAATGACGTAGTACCTGATGAACCCCCGAAGGAAAAAGAAGTAAACTATCCAACTGGACAAGATAATAACCAAACTTCTAATCTACATTTACTGGAAATATCACCAACTGAGGAAAAAGAAATTATAAAAAATGCTAAACAACATCCTGTGACAGTGCCATCATCTGAGAAAAAAGAAATTATGCCCATGGAAGAACGCAAGAATGAAAATACACCCAATACCAAAAGACTGAGACTTGATAAGAGGGGAATAGATTTGATAGCGAAAGAATTAGCTGAAAAATCCAGGAAAGTAACCACCTTACAAATGGAGACAATTGATGAAGAAATGCCCCAAAACGCCAACTCCAATAAGGAAGACAACAACTATGAAAATAAGAACAGCGAGATAGTTGAAATGGGAAATGACCGCGGGAACAATAAAAGTCTTTGGTCGGACGACTTAAAATGACACTGAGGAAGGAAGATAAGTCAAGCAAACAGGAGGCAAAAGCAAGATTATAAATGTTATTGAATAAACGTGAAAGGGAAGAAAAAAAAAGAACTGTCTCGTTTTCAACCTTGTGTGACAACATTTAGATCAAATGGCAGACCGTAGTGGAACAACGCCCGCTCAGACATAATGTGTGTCTACCCTAAATCTAAACGGAATAAAGAACCAAACTAAAATGCAATGCCTCAAAGAATATCTATGGGCGGCATCTGTTGATATAGCGCTCTTACAGGAAGTTGCCTGGGAAGGTGCACTGAATTCACCGGGTACAATGAACTGAAGAATCCTGGTTACGACCATGGTCTAGGGACTGCAATTCTAACGAAAGAGGGTATTCAAATCAAAGATGTTGAGATTTTAGAAAATGGAAGAGGATTAGCCTGCACAATAGCAGGAACACGTGGTAATAAAACATCTATTCTCCCTCCGGAAATCAGAATAGAGAAAGTAGGAAACAGTTTTTATAAAACAGAGATAACCCAGCTTCTGACAAACACCTGTGAAAGTCTCATACTTGCAGGAGATTTTAATTGCGTTTATCTCAAAAAGATCAGTACCCTAATTTTAACAAATGCCAGGAACTCGAGTACCTAATAAATAAACTAAGTTTGTTAGACAGTTGGGAAATAAAAAAACGGACAAATTCCCGGGTTTTACATTTATAACTGAGAGCACAGCAAGTAGATTAGATAGAATTTATATTTCACCGGACATAACGAGTGAAGTAACATCAGTCGAGATCTGGCCAGTAGCTTTTTCGGACCACAGTGCATATCATTGCAAAATAAAATTGCGGCGCCAAGAAATCTTTAGAACAGAGGATACTGGAAATTAAACACCTCCATCCTAAATGAGAAAGAATTGGAACAGATAGTTAATAATACTTGGAATCAATGCAAGAAACAAAAAAACAAGTACAATACAACTGTCGAATGGTGGTTACAGTGTGCAAAGCCACGCCTCAGAAATACATTGATAAACTTCAGTAGATGCTTGAAGAAATGGGAAAACAAAACAAAAGAATTCCTTTTCATGGTCCTAAGAGAACTGTGTACCAACGACGTAGATAGCATCCAAAATATGAGAAAAATAAAACATACCAAGGCCAGAATAACAAATATAACCAGAAAAAAACTAATAGGTTACCAGATGCGAGCTAAAACTGGATCCTTTCAACAAGAAGAAATAACTTCAACATTTCATCTCATAAAAGAAAGACATCAAGCAAACAGGAAACTCAGTGACGGAGTTAAAATCAGAAGAGGGGATGTATCATTACAACCAAAAAGGAATAGAGATAGAAATAAAAAAGTATCTCTCTGAATTATACACTGAAGAGGCAATTGACAATGAAGAAGTCAGCAGTCTGTTACGTCACATAAACCCAGTAATAACAGAACAAGAGAACGGAATGCTGAATGAAGAAATCTCGGAAGAAGAAATAAAAAACGCAATTCAACGGAGTCCGAGAATGAAATCACCTGGTCTTGATGGCCTCCCAATAGGAATTTTACGTATCATATTGGGATATTCTAAATACGAATTTATAAAAATGTATAATGAGATTCTAGCTATGCAGTCAGCTCCACCGAAATGCTAGAAGGATTAGTTGTATTAATCCCGAAAAAAACAGATAAGAAAAATGTTGAAAATTTCAGGACCTCTAACTCTTCTCAATTCAGATTATAAAATATTCGGTAGAATTATCGCGACTAGACTTGGGGCTGTAGCTAAAAAGATGATTGGAGAATACCAGACCTGCATTGGTGGCGGCAGAAATATAATGCAAACCCTAAACAAATATTCGTGATGTAACTGCAGTCTCGAAGGCAGCAAACGTGAAAATGGCTATTTTATCACAAGATTTCCATAAAGCATTTGATCGTATTAATCATACTTATTTAAAACTACTATGGAAAGAATGGGTATCAGCCAGCAAATATGCAATTTGCTTTACATGCTATTACATCAAGCCACATCGCGAATATCTATAAACGGATCTATAACCAATTCAATAAAAATAACCAGATCCATTAGACAAGGATGCCCTTTATCCATGTTCCTTTATGCGTTTGCAGCTGAACCATATTTAGCGGCAGTGCATAATATACTTCCTGGCTTAAAGTACCAAGGAACAAAAACAGTGGTGTGTGCGTACGCAGATGATATCAATATCATCATAACCAACTTGGAAGACCTAGAAACACACGACAGTTGGTAAATTCGTATTCAAAAGCTTCAAAACGCAAAAATTGAATTTAGATAAATCTGCAATACTAAAACATAGGCGCTGGTATAGAACTAAACAACACAACATGGATAAAGCCATGTGACAAAATAAAGGATTCTTGGTGTAGAATTTAATAAAGTTCTGAAAAAAGCTTCCGCAGTAAACTGGAGACGTCTATTGGCAGTTATTCGAAGCAAACTGCATGATTTCACCCATAGAGAACTAAACCCAATACAGAAAATATGGTTGATAAATACCAAAGCGCTCTCCAAAATATGGTACACAGCTCACATATTTCAGATACCTGTGGAAATAGCTAAAAAATGGAAACGGCAATCAGCTGTATGTACAGAGGGGACAGATACTGAAGATTCAACATAAAGTTTTGCAGATGCCGTATGAGAAAGGAGGACTAAATCTGGTTGATATACGTACGAAATGCACTGCAATCTTCATGAGGAATATGTACAGTCAATGTAGAACAACACATAACAACCTTACAAGACACATAATAAATGCAATGAGAACCACGACAGCAACAAAGCGCCAGTTGAACGTCAGTCACATAAACGCTACCTTAAGCCACTTCCGCTCCTTCTACATTGAAAACAGCTACATAAGAATAAACAACACAGACCCGGTGCCATCAACAAGGAAACTATACTGCTTGATGAAAAGAGAGATTAAAAGTAAACTAGAACTCACTATGTAACAAATGAACACAGCAAAATAATCAAATCGAGAAAATATAAGGAAAACTTTGCACGCTTCCTGCTTCTCATAATGCCCTACTAAGTACCAGCTGTACTTCAAGACAACGACTGACAGAAGAACAAGATCGACACTTCCACATCCTGAAGATCAGAAAAAAAAATTTATTTTATTATTATTATTTTTTTGCCTATATCACTATTCGAAGAAGATGAATAGAAGAAATATTTATTTTAATCCATTCCTTAGTACATTGGTGCCCACAGCACTATGATAAAAAAAGAAGAACATCTTATTTATTTTACAACAAAGAATAATACACCTAATTTCTTAACCTAAATTTTAATTTGCTTGTCGATTTGAGAAGAAATTAAAGCCGAAGAAGGCAAAGAATGTGAGAGAAATGGACGGCTATAAGGGGAGGAGGAGGCCGATAAAAAAAAAGAACAAAAAAAAAAAAAGTGGTAACGTGCTGGGCTGCCAACGTGCTGGTTCTCGGTTCAAGCCCAGGTGCTGTCGTTTTTTTTTTTTTTTTTTCATTCTTTATCTCCCTTTTCACTTGTTGCAAAATACATATCATATAAGTAAGTTTATATATATTTCGTGGTCAATTGAAACAGTGGAAAAGAATCATAAAATTGATGTTTGCTGAAACGAGAAAGTGTCAACGCATCATTCGTGGTAGGAACTGAAAGTCAGTTTTCCGATAAATTTAATTTCACCATTACAGTTTGTGCCACTCAACTTACCAATTTTTTTCTAGGTTTATGGCAAAGGCGGGAGATTGATGATTGGGGTAATGATGGCTATTTAAAAACAAACAAGGACCTAAGTCAAACTAATGTGCGGTTATGTAGCTACGTTCCTATTGGACACAGTGGTATTATCATGCAAATCGGAATTGAAAATGTGAGTAGTTATTCTACAAGAAAACAAAAAAATCATCATTGACGAATAACATGCTAATAGGAGATTCCGTATTTTAAACAAATGCTGCTCCTACTAGTGATCAGCAATGATATAATTGATGTATATCCTCAATATAATGATATGATAACCTTATTCCGAAATCTGAATTGGCGGCCCTCGGTAGCTTAGGGGCTAGAGTGCTAGCTCCACGTGCCGAAGGCCGCCGGTTCGAATCCGGCCGCGGGCATGGATGTTAAGTGTTGTGTGTCTGTGTGAATGTCCTGTCCGTCATGTGGCGTCCATACATTGGAAAAAATACACATGAGTGGCTGTATGCCTCCGTTGCCGAATGCCATTAATAAAAAAAAAATTAAAAAAAAATCTGAAATTGCAAGAAACAGGAAATTTGAGGAAGGAGGAAAGATAATGCCAGTCTGGTTATAAGTTGTGTACCTTAGCTTCTGTCTCTGGTAATCCAGAGAGAATGGTGCTGTAAGTGGCTCAGATTCGCGGGTGCCATGCTGATCCCGGAAGCTAGTGCGGTGTCTCGCGTTCCACGGTTCGAGTCAGGCCGCGGGCAAAGTGTTTTATGGGCATTTTTTCTTGTGTTGCCTGTAAACTGAGACAGTTGAAAACATATTATACACTTAATGAGAAGCAAAAGCTACACATGTCTGCATGTATCTATTAAGCAATCCAAATTCATTTTCGTTGTTATTCTTTAGTGAAGTCATTATTATTGCAATGGCTCGGAAAATATTAGATTTAAGCAACGTAAAAAAATAAAAAATAACGGCTACGGTCCATTGAGAATGGGCAATTCCACATTCCTTTGAGCAATTTCGGATTTTATTTTATTTATTTATACCCACAATTTGATGGCTGGATCGTGAATATGAATTGAGTACTGTCTAATGTCACTGATGAAACTTTACCCTTCATCCAATTCGTTCGGCTATGTATTAATGTAAACATATGATTTGTAATTGCATCTAAACATTACTGACAATCATTTTTAAAAGTGAGGTTCAAAATTGTTTGCTATTAATAGATCAGTCAAGTATCCGTACAATTCCATCAATGAAACAATAGAGTTTCTGATCCATCATTCAACCAAAATAATATTAGATTAATTTCCTATTCGTTTGATGAATAGTAACGCAATCAAGATTTAATTTAGAACTACTGGTATCTTTATGTATTGACATATTAACCTGTTGTACGCTAAAGTGATGCTAAAGTCAAACACAAACCGTTTCAGAATACTGAAATGAGTAACAATCCAGTCTTACAGTACAAATCAGGATACTGGATGTAAATTCATTTAGCCAAAGTTTCCTCATAGTTGTAGAAGAACGATAGTCAGGATATGGACGTCGTAACATCCACGAGGAAGAAGAGTGGTTTTATAAATATCCTACATTTCAGTTATTCTAAGCTATCAGTTTCTAAATTTCTGAAAAATTTTGTCCCAAGTTAAAAATCATAAAATAGCAGATAGAAATAGTGACACTTATTTTGCGTAACGTTTTGGTAACAGATAAACTACTATGTTGTTAAGTAAAAATTACGTGTCAGCTGATAGATGAAGTTAGCACTATCTAGAGCCACACTGTTATTAATTATAAGGATTTATACTTTATCTCTGTTACACTCTGCAAGTGATGTGTAGTAGAATAATCACGAGGAAGTCGGGCTGTTTACACATAGCGTTAAACGCGCAGCATTCCCTGACCGGATTGTACGGAATATCCATTGGCAAGATATTCCGACTGCTTTAAGAATTCATAATGATTTGAACTTCTATCAATACTCGTACGTTTTGTTTATTATATTACTGTTGACAGTAACATCAAAATTAAAACACCCAGAGCTCGAATAAAATCCGCAGTAGCTTACTTCGGAGAAGTGAAAAGTTAAGTAACGGAAAAGAAGCGATTGCTTTAGTTATTAAAGCGTCAGCATAAATATAACAAGAAACTAAGTCAGTATGCTGTTATAATCTTTACAGACGTATATATGTATATTGTATTTGTGAAATATTCTAATTTTTTATTGTATTTCGCTAAAATATGGGCGTAAAGTGATGTTGCACCATCAACTTGGACATCAATTGATTTTTTTCTGAAACACTGTATTTCAACCTCACCACTTCAGAAGACTCGTTATTTGGTAGATCCTCCGATTTGTTGAACTTCATTGGCTGGAGATCGCGGCCCACCCATATCACTGTAAACTAATAATTACAAGGATCTTAACGCTTCGAATAATTAAATTCTGACGGTTCGGCTAAACTGCTATAGCTTTTATCAGTCCATCGTTCGCTCGGATTCACAGCAGAATTGACGCGTCTAGATTTAAAAGAAATTTGGGTAAATTTTTATTTTCTCAAATGTTCGTATAGAATGAATGGAGGAATTTTATAAATAATCTAGACGACAGTCTTAAAAAATCTACGAGTGAGAGCATTACAGCACTTGTTTCTCATTTAAGAATATAGTTGAATATTGGAGTGGAAATAAAGTGTCTCTTAATGCTTGATAGCAGAGTATCGGGAAAGTGAAACACAGGTTATTTATAGAAGAAGGACGTTCATAATTTCCTGTTTCCGCATTAACCATTAAGCACCTAGACTGCTGCCCATAACTGTTAGAACAAAGGAATTATTATATCTCATTACATTTGATAAATAAAGAAGACACACTTCTAGAAGGTAGTACTGAAACCGACACTGATGGCGATATACAAAAGCATGCATATACAATAATGACCAATAGTCCATTCATTTAGTAAACTGGAAGGAAAGATCGAAAGAAAGGCGAGTGCCTACCAAAATTTCCGCCTTCTTATGCGGAAACAGGAAATTATGAACGTCCTTCTTCTATAAATAACCTGTGTTTCACTTTCCTGATACTCTGCTATCAAGCATTAAGATACACTTTATTTCACTCCAATATTCAACTATATTCTTAAATGAGAAACAAGTGCTGTAATGCTCTCACTCGTAGATTTTTTAAGACTGTCGTCTAGATTATTTATAAAATTCCTCCATTCATTCTATACGAACATTTATTGTGTTTGAGAAAATAAAAATTTACCCAAATTTCTTTTAATCTAGACGCGTCAATTCTGCTGTGAATCCGAGCGAACGATGGACTGATAAAAGCTATAGCAGTTTAGCCGAACCGTCAGAATTTAATTATTCGAAGCGTTAAAGATCCTTGTAATTATTAGTTTACAGTGATATGGGTGGGCCGCGATCTCCAGCCAATGAAGTTCAAACAAATCGGAGGATCTACCAAATAACGAGTCTTCTGAAGTGGTGAGGTTGAAAATACAGTGTTTCAGAAAAAAACAATTGATGTCCAAGTTGATGGTGCAACATCACTTTACGCCCATATTTTAGCGAAATACAATAAAAAAATTAGAATATTTCACAAATACAAATATACATATATACGTCTGTAAAAGATTATAACAGCATACTGACTTAGTTTCTTGTTATATTTATGCTGACGCTTTAATAACTAAAGCAATCGCTTCTTTTCCGTTACTTTAACTTTTCACTTCTCCGAAGTAAGCTACTGCGGATTTTATTCGAGCTCTGGGTGTTTTAATTTTGATGTTACTGTCAACAGTAATATAATAACAAAACGTACGAGTATTGATAGAAGTTAAATCATTATGAATTCTTAAAGCAGTCGGAATATCTTGCGAATGGATATTCCGTACAATCCGGTCAAGGAAATGCTGCGCGCTTAACGCTGTGTGTAAACAGCCCGACTTCCTCGTGATTATCCTACTACACATCACTTGCAGAGTGTAACAGAGATAAAGTATAAATCCTTATAATTAATAACAGTGTGGCTCTAGATAGTGCTAACTTCATCTATCAGCTGACACGCAATTTTTACTTAACAACATAGTAGTTTATCTGTTACCAAAACGTTACGCAAAATAAGTGTCACTATTTCTATCTGCTGTTTTATGATTTTTAACTTGGGACAAAATCTTTCAGAAATTTAGAAACTGATAGCTTAGAATAACTGAAACGTAGGATATTTATAAAACCACTCCTCTTCCTCGTGGATGTTACGACGTCCATATCCTGACTATCGTTCTTCTACAACTATGAGGAAACAAACTACTTGCTTGAAACTTTGGCTAAATGAATTTACATCCAGTATCCTGATTTGTACTGTAAGACTGGATTATTGTGTTTGACTTTAGCATCACTTTAGCGTACAACAGGTTAATATGTCAATACATAAAGATACCAGTAGTTCTAAATTAAATCTTGATTGCGTTACTATTCAGCAAACGAATAGGAAATTAATCCAATAATATTTTGGTTGAATGATGGATCAGAAACTGTATTGTTTCATTGATTGAATTGTACGGATGCTTGACTGATCTATTAATAGCAAAAAATTTTGAACCTCACTTTTAAAAATGATTGTCAGTTATGTTTAGATGCAATTACAAATCATATGTTTACATTAATTCATAGCCGAACGAATTGGATGAAGGGTAAAGTTCATCAGTGTCATTAGACAGTACTCAATTCATATTCACGATCCAGCCATCAAAATGTGGGTTTAAATAGAAAAAACAAAATCCAAAATTGCTCAAAGGAATGTGGAATTGCCCTTCTCAAGGACCGTGGCCGTTATTTTTTTTTTTTTTTTTTACGTTGCTTAAAAACTAATCTTTTCCGAGCCATTGCAATAATAATGACTTTACTAAAGAATAACAACGAAAACTGAATTTGGATTGCTTAATAGATACATGCAGACATGTGTAGCTTTTGCTTCTCATTAAGTGTATAATATGTTTTCACTGTCTCAGTTTACAGGCAACACAAGAAAAACACTCATAAAACCACTTTTGCCCTGCGGCCTGACTCGAACCGTGGAACCGCGAGACACCGCACTAGCTTCCGGGATCAGCATGGCACCCGCGAATCTGAGCCACTTACAGCTACCATTCTCTCTGGATTACCAGGACAGAAGCTAAGGTAACAACAACTTATAACCGAGACTGGCATTATCTTTCCTCCTTCCTCAAATTTCCTGTTTCTTTCTTGCAATTTCAGATTTCGGAAATAAGGTTATCATGTCAGTTATATTGAGGATATACATCAATTATATCATTACTGATCACTAGTAGGAGCAGCATTTTGTCAAATACGGAACTCTCCTATTAGCATGTTATTCGTCAATGATGATTTTTTGTTTTCGTAAGAATAACTACTCACATTTTCAATTCTGGTTTGCTTGCTAATACCAGGAACGTTAGCTACAAAAACCGCACATTAGTTTGATTTAGGTCCTTGTTTATTTTTAAACAGCCATCATTGCCCCAATTATCAATCTCCCGCCTTTGCACTAGAAAAAAATTGGTTAAGTTGAGTGGCACAAATCGTAATGGTTAAATTAAATTTATTGGAAAACTGGCTTTCAGTTCCTACTCACTGCATCATGCGTTGACACTTTCTCATTTCAGCCAAACATTAATTTTATGATTCATTTCCACTGTTCCAATTGACCACGAAATATATATAAACTTACTTATATGATATGTATTTTGCAACAAGTGAAAAGGAGATAAAGAATGAAAAAAAAAAATAACAGCACCTGGGCTTGAACCGAGAACCAGCACTTTGACAGCCCAGCGCGTTACCACTTTTTTTTTTTTTTTTTATCAATTTATTGTTAACAAACAGTTTATACATTCATAACAGCAAAATTTTACAAATTTGAATAACAGAATTTCTTTCTGAATTTCTGGTCATAACTAATCTAAAGGATTACAATTTGTCCCATCTCAGACTCTTCACTCGTTTTCGACGGGGCGCCCGGGGCGTATGGGAAGCTCGAGGGGTCCACTGTGGCGGCTGCAAGGCCTCTTGGGGCGTACTCATTGTCGGCGGTCTCTTCTTCCTCTTGCGTCAATCCGCACTTCAGTTCGTTGCTGGGTGTCGGTTCTGACGTGGGAACATCTCTTACCGGCGTCTTTTCTTCGGAGTCGGTATCTTCCGTCTTGCTTCACCATCGTTGTCTTGACTTACTGGTATCGCTTGATAATTGTGGGTGCTGGAACTCTTATTTCTTCTGTTGGTTTTATGGAGGCATTATCACGCTCAAGAAACGTGCGAACTTATCTTTGTATTTTTCCCTTTTAAGTATTTTGTTGTGTTCGATGGTTAGGTAATACCAGAAATCCTCTAATGACATCTCTCCTCTTCTACTGATGACGTAGTGGGTGTAGTTGCCCAACAGCCAAAAGTGAGCGTTTCTTTTAGTCGCAGGATAAATTGTAACATCTGGGAATAAAATATCTTCGGGCGTGAATTTCTGTGGAGTAGTTCTATTGATTATGGCTAGTTTGTTTTTCGTCCACCTCCATATGTCTGGAACTTCACATCCCAGCAGACGATGTTGTATCGTATCCTCTAGATTACAGCGTAAACACTGTGCGGAAGGGCTAAGGTGTAGTGAGAACAGCTTTTCATTTGAGTTTATCTTCCTATGTATTACTCTATGCCAAGTGGAACGTGCGTGGCTATTGATGTATTCATTGTGAACATTCTGCCATATTTTTTTCCAGTCGTCTCTTCTGTACGTAATTTCTAGTTTGCTTTGCGTTTCTCTTTGCAACATGTCATACAGTTTCTTAGTTGTTGGAATAGGCTCACCGCTGGTTATGTTTAAATAGCTATTTTCTATGTAGAATATGCGAAAATGTCTTAAATTTGCATTTATATGGCTGATATCGACTGGTGCCGTACTGCTTCGTGGTTCTAGTTCGTTTAATGTGTACCCTGTTATACTACTTTCCATGTCTTTACGGTGTTTGTACATGTTCCTCATGTAGATGGCGGTACATTTCGTTTGTATATCCACGAGCTTCAGTCCTCCTTTATCATATGGCATCTTAAGTATTTTGTGATGGATCTTAAAAATGTGTCCACTCTGTATGAACCAATTTATCGCCATTTCCATTTTCTTTGCTATTTCAATCGGTATTGGAAATATGTGAGCTAGGTACCACAGTTTTGGGAGGGCAACTGTGTTTATCAGCTGTATTTTTTGTATGGTATTTAGTTCTCTGTTTGAGAAATCTTTCATCTTGCTCCTAATTGCTGCTAATAGCGTCCTCCAATTTGCAGCCGATGCTTTCTGTGGTGTATTATTAAATTCAATGCCTAAGATCTTTATTTTGTCACGTGTTGGTATCCAGCTTGTGCTCTCCGCATCCATAGTACCACTTATTTTCAGACTTGCGGATTTTTTTACATTGAGTTTTGCGTTTGAAGCCCTTTCGTATGTCCTTAGTAACTCCCGTATTTTCTGTATGTCTAATGAGTTGGTGGTGATAATATTTATATCATCTGCGTACGCGCACACCGCAATTTTATTCTCTCGGATTTTTAATCCAGTAACCGTATTGTAGACTGCTGCTAGAAAGGGCTCAACTGCGAGTGCGAACAAAAGCATGGACAGTGGGCATCCTTGTCGTATGGATCTTGTTATTCTTAATGGCTTTGTTATTACCCCGTTTATGAGTACTCTTGATGTCGCTTGGTGTAACAGCGTGTAGATTATATTACATATTTGTTGGCTGAAGCCCATCTTTTCCATAGTTACTTTTAGATATGTGTGGTTTATGCGGTCAAAGGCTTTATTGAAATCTAATGACAGGACGGATGCTTTTGCGTTTGCAGCCTTCGAGAGTGCAATTGTATCTCTGATGTTTGTTATTGTTTGAATTATCGATCTGCCATTCCCAGTACAGGTCTGATATTCCCCTATTACTTTCTCGGATACATTTCTAAGTCTTATGGCGATAATTCGACTGAATACTTTATAGTCCGAGTTCAGCATAGTGAGTGGTCTAAAGTTTTCTATGTCTTTCTTATCTGGTTCTTTGGGGATTAATATAATTAATCCTTCTACTAGTTCAGTTGGAGCTGTGTTCATAGTCAATAGCTCGTTGTACATGTCTTCAAATTCTTGTTTTATTAAGTCCCAGAATTCCATGTAAAATTCTATTGGTAGTCCGTCCGGGCCAGGTGACTTCATTTTCGGGCTTCTTCTTATGGCGTTTTCTATTTCTTCCCGTGTTATTTTCTGGTTTATGGTTTCATTGTCTTGTTGAGATAACACCGGCTTGATGCATTGTAATATTTTGTTGACTTCTTCTTTATCAATTGTCTCTTCTGTATATGTTTTGCTTAGGTATTTTGTTACTTCTTCCTCTATTTGTTTTTGATCCACAAGTCTGTCTCCTCCTTCTGTTTTTAGCTCAGTTATTAGCTTTCTTTTTGCGTTCTGTTTTTCTTTGACAAGATGGAAGGTTGATGTTGTTTCTTCTTGTTGGATGGAGCCCGTTTTTGCTCTTATTTGATATCCTAGCAGTTTCCTGCTTGTTATTTTAACTATTCTGGCTTTGAGTTGTTTTATTTTCCGGTTGTTTTGCAACGTTTCTATGTTATTGGTACATAGCTCTCTCAAGGCCATGAAAAGGAATTCTTTGGTGCTATTTTCCCATTGCTTTTTCTGTCTGGAGTAGTTTATCATGGCGTCTCTGAGTTTGGGTTTTGCACAGTCCAACCACCATTGCATTGTTGTATTATATTTACTTTTTTGCCTCTTGCAATGGTTCCACTTGTCGTTGACTACGTGTTTCAGTTCGTTTTCCGTTAGAAGGGAGGTATTTAATTTCCACTGCCCCCTTTTTCTGATTATTTTTTGCGGGTCTAAGTTTATTTTACAGTGGTATGCATTGTGGTCTGAAAAGGCTAAAGGCCAGATCTCTACTGAGGAAACTTTGCTGGTTATGTCAGGTGAGATATAAATTCTGTCCAGTCTACTTGCTGTGCTCTCAGTGGTGTATGTAAAACCAGGAATTTGCCCATTTTTTACTTCCCAACTGTCTGACAGTGTTAATTTTTTTATTAAATACTCGAGTTCTTTGCATTTGTTGAAGTTTGGGTATTGGTCTTTTGGAGATATGACGCAGTTAAAGTCTCCTGCAAGTATTAGACTGTTGCAGGTATCTGTCAGTAATTGGGTTATCTCTGTTTTGTAGAAATATCTTCTGCTTTCTCTATTTTGAGTTCCGGAAGGCGCATAAATGTTTATAATGCGCGCTCCGGCTATCATGCAGGCTATGCCCCTTCCATTTTCTAAGATTTCGACGTTTTGGATTTCGATACCTTCCTTGGTTAAAATTGCCGTTCCTAGACCGTTATCTATGCCGGGATTCTTCAATTCGTTGTATCCAGTGATGCTTAATGCACCTTCCCAGGCCACTTCCTGAAGGAGCGCTATATCTACCTCCGCCGCCCATAGATATTCTTTTAGGCATTGTATTTTTGTTGGGTTCTTTATCCCATTTACATTTAGGGTTGACACACAATATGTTTGAGTCCGCGTTGTACTTCTATCTGCCATTATGTATCTTTACAGTCACGTGTAGTTGTATCGTTCATATCTCTGCTTCATTTGATATATCTTCTTCCTCGGTGTCATCTAGTTCTTCCGACCATAAGGATACATTCTCTTCACGGGCTATATCCATGTCATGTGTTTCGACGGTCTTGTTTTCGTTGTTGCTTGCTTCCTTGTTGTGGTTTCCGCTATAGGGAAGTTCAGCAGATTTTGTTTCTGTTTGAATGGCGGGGATTTTCCTTGATTTTTCTGCTAGTTCTTCTGCTATTGAGTCCACTCTCCTCCTTTCGAGTCTTGGCCTTTTGGTATTGGGTGTATTTTCCTTCTTTCGTTCTCCCATTGATAAGGCTTCCTTTTTCTCTAAGGGTACTGTAAGCAATGGGTATTGTTTGGCATTTGGCACGGTTGTTTTTTCGTCTTTCAGTGGTGTTTCGGAAGAGCGTGTTTTGACATTTTTGTTGTTTCCTTGCTCTATTGTGAGACTGTTTTCTTTTTCGTACATCGATTCTTGGGGTGCTTCTCTAATAAGTGTATTTCTATCTCCATTGGGGTGTTTGGTGGGTTATCCGTTTCCATTTCTAGCACAGGTTCATCATTTCTTGTTGTATTGATTCGGGTAGTACCGTTTGTCACATTAGCATATGTTTCTTTTAGAGGCTCCCCTATAATGGCTGTATGGGGGGCCAGCCGTTCAGATGGTAGTTGCAAGGGTCTCCTTTGAGTGCATTCCGCCTTGAGGTGATCATTGGAATTACATATGACACACGTTCTCGGCTGTCCTTCGTAAATGACAAGCGCCTTAAACCCTGCAATATTTACATACGAGGGTATGTGGGATTTTAGATCGATTTTGACAGATCTGATACCACTGTCTACCACGAATCTCCTACTACCATATCTCTTGTCCGATGTTACGTTGAATATTGTACCGTATTTTTCGAAAGCTCTCTGTATGCTATTTGTTGAGATTTCGAAGGGGACGTTATGGACCTTAACATTTCTTATACCTAGACCAGCATGCGATATAGAGACGCTGCTTACCTCGCCGTTGCTGTGGACGAATTTTCTTTCTCCATTAGTCTCCTTTATGATACGCAGACACTCCTCTTCATCTCGAAGCTTGACGTACACCACATTGGCGAGGAAGTCGACTTGAATGCCGTACACACTCTCCTCTCGTAAGCCGATTTCATTGTAGAGCCACTCGTCGATTTCCACTGCCTTTGGACGCATGTACCCGTAAGCGAAGGAAAATTTTATCGTAGATTTTCGTACGAATTGATTTGCTTCCATGACTTTCACTAGGTTTTGTTGTATCTACTTGGTAAACACTTAACCACACAACACCAGACACCAGGAAAAATGCGAAGCGACCGCTCACTACAGCCGGCCGCAAGCGACTACGCCACTCGGACACCTGGACTCACAGAATCTAGTGCCTCATAAATTATATGACCAAAGAAAAAATATACATATAGATACAACATTCCGTGATTGAACAGTAATCTCTATACAGAATCGAACTGTTGCAAGAGAAGTAATCAGTTAAATGAAAATATTCCAGATGAGACTGGAACATAAATAATTTTTCATTTCGCCACTGTGTGTGTCCAGCTATGAGACACTATTTCTGTCTATGGGGAAATTGCTATAGCGCTACTACTAGGCACAACATCGTGGCAATATCGCAGAAAGTAAATATGGCAACGCTTACCAGGAAGTAGTCTTAACATTCCTACTTCCTTCAGCAAGGAAGAATACCTTTATAACGCGTAAATAATACACGTAATAATTTAACACGAGCAGCACATTTGGCAAAAGTTTTTGTTGGTTTCACAGTTATCCAACTTACAGCTGGTAATTGAAAATACGGTGGGAATCCATGTTAATTGCATGCGGGCAATACAAAAAGTAACGTCTCCTAAGCATTCATAGATAAAGAATCAAATTATTTTATTTAATTTATTTACCGTTTTAGAGGTTCAACAAATATCTATTTTTTACATCATTACCATTTCGGAACACGCGTTTGTCGGTTCTGTGAATAACTAGCGTCGTCTGAAAATTGTTTACGTTCTGTTCTCTTATTCGGGAGGACATAGGTTCGATTCCAAGTTCGGGCATGCAGATTTGTGGTTTCCAAGTTTTCCCTAATCACTCCATATGAATACCGGAATGAGTTCTTTACAAGGGCATGGCCAAAATCCTTGCCACTACTCCTATCCAGCCAATAATCACCTCTATGTCTACGAGGCGTAAAATCATAAAAAAAACAGCTGGCTAAATTTATTCAGGAGGTCGCAGCTGGCTTGAAATCAATTAACGATATCTCCCCCCTATCCTTATTTTTTTTGTTTATTGCTTTACGTTTCATCGATGTTGAAGTTATTAAAGAAGGGAACGGCCATGGCCTTCTACTAAGAATCATCCCAGCATTTGCCTGGAGCCAGAAGCGTTATCGCTAACACGCCACTCTCGGTCTTCCGGTCTTTAAACATTATCAACCTTACTTTTACCGGTAGACTGTGTTTGTTTGAATCCTTTAGACCTAGGTGATTATGGAGTCGATTATGACGGGTGACAAAATTTGAGCGTTCCACTTTATACCGGAGACTAAAAAACAATCACGCGAACGGCGACATCCTTATTCGCCAAATGCTTGTATTTATTTATGTTATTCCAAACAAAGAATAACGCACGGTAATTTCACGCCTTGTTAAGTAATGAGCATTTAGCCCCAGTATTTAATAAATCCCAATGCTGTAAAGATCATGAAGTAATAGTGTCAACAACTAACAGCATTGTAGAAAACGGGAAAAACGGTAATTTAAGAACTCCCTGCCTTTAAGCCCGATTCTCAATTAACTTTAATTACTTATACCAGTTATAAAAGAATTTATTTTTGTCCTACGATAATAATCTGGTTGTAAATATTTTACTGACAAGTGGTCGTTTGATTTGTTGCGGTGCTAATATTTAGTTCTACGCGATTAACTCTCATTTATTTATATAGTGCATTAATCATTATCGTCCACATACAAAGAGAGCAATAATTCCTCGTGTAAATTATTTCTTTCTGATACGCGATGATCGTTCTACTGTGAAATAATATATTTGGAAACACTGTGTGTCGTTTGAAAAGGGACAGATGATATGATTTCGGCGCGGCTTGAAACCCGTGTAGATTTCCGTCAGTTCTGACTGCCGCAAATCTTTCATGCTTACGTTGGCTATTAGTTACGAAACGTTGGGTACTTTCGCAGATATTTATCTTATTTCCTGACGCAGGTTAGGAAAGAATCATGGATACCTTATATAAGCAATGTGCAGTCTCGGTACGCTTAAAACGAAAATACAAGTAAATTTCTAAATTAAAAAAAAAATATGAGAACTACTTGGATTTGAACTCGGAACCGCTCGCTCAACAACCCCGAACGCTAACCACAGGACCACTGCACGCTCGGTGCTACTTTCCTCGTATAGGTGTTTACAACGCAGTGAAGGAAGTCTGTTTCATTCAATCCACCTTGGAGAGAGACACTTCCGAAATAATTTATTGTTTCTGTAGTTTCGTAGTACTAAAAATTCTACCTCATGGAACATGATTAACCCTTGGTTTGTGGACTGACCAGATATATGAGTGAATATTATCCGAAGGAATTATCAAAATGAGTATAACAATCTTATCGTTATAATTTTATGCTAATCAACTGTAGTAATAGACAGCATTGAGCCTGTTTCCTGCCTCACTTTAATGCAATCCCGTTAATTACAACTTTTGGGATAAGTTTTAAGATCTGAATTTTGGTAATGTATTATAGAAATGTAATGGAAGGTTGATGAACGGTTCTGCCAATAATGAATCGTCAGTGGGAGGAGCTTAATTCCTACCTGTTGGCCAATTGTTTCCTGCATTGAATTAAGGAAATGAAAAATCTGCTGTATAGATGGCTCTGAATAAAATATCCACCTATGAAATTGCGAGGAGGCGGAGCCAGTATTGCGTTACTGTTGCCTGGGATGACATTGATGCCAGATTGTGCAAAATAAGAGTGATAGAATTTTTCAGCAGCGGACAGAAATAAAGTCAAAGACTGTATGGTACATGCCTCATTTAAGCAGCCCACCCCGATGCCTAATATTTCTAATTGCTGAAGTTTATTTTAAAGTTGATTATAAATTTTCTGTTTTCTGGTATTAGTAATTCAAATAGTAATAATGAATCCTGTCTCGGAACTTGGGAACCTATTGTTGTGCCGTAGCAAAGGCTCGCTGGCCAGCTACCGAACAGTACAGTCTTCACATAACTACAGTAAATTCATTGCAGTCCGCAGCAGGTTGTCGAACAGTACAGACAGGGAACAGTGTAGGGTTGTTGAGGCACCAGCCTCCACTTAAATTATAGAGTAGTGTGGGATATGTACTTACGAATCGATAGAATATTAACAGTAAAATTTTTTATGAAGTATTTACGATTTATTTGCTTTGCGACGACTTCCGCAATAAATGAAGTTGATTACAATTGTTGTATTATTGTTATTATTATAATAATAATATCCATCATTAAAGTTTGAAAAAGTGAGCCGTATTGATAGAAGAATAACAAAATAATTAAAGTTTGTTTTCGTGAAGAGTGTCGGAGATAAAGAGCAATATGTTTTATCTGTGGACAAGCAGCTACGCGTTGTCAATGGACTCTGTTTATAGTTAGTTTCGTTGTTATTCAGAGATATTAATAAAGAGTAAATCATGCTTGTTTATAGTATTTAATACGCAACATTTTAAAGTGCCAAAACCCGGGATAAGAAACTTATCGTTATAAGAAGCACGACTACCATACGCTGTCTTCGCCACGAAGATATTTGAGAGGAAGTAAATTAAACGGCAGTTTCTATACCGTAACCGGCGACACGTAAGTTCTAGAAGGTATAGCGAGCTTACTACAATATCAGCATTCAGTAATTTCATTGCAGCGCATACTTGAATTGCTTTTATTTTAAAATACGCGTAACCTGCGATAATACACTGTGAAGTTATACAACGCTTACGCTATTTGTAAATGTGCATCAAAACAACGTTGCTTCCAGCGCCATCTCTTAGCTAACTGTAGAACTATCAGAACTGACTAACGAACTGCAGCTGTTCGACATGTCAGACGAAGCTGAACAACAGCTACGCAATTTCAGGCAGAAAGGAGCTTAATCATGAAATTCAGTACCGCAATTAGTGACGAGACTTCCCAAGAGGATTGTGCATACAATCTGTCAAGACTTGAAGAAGCGTTGAGAGACCTTGCCATCCTTGATGACAAAACTCATAACTATTTGTCCGACGATGAATACAACGAGGATGCGATACGTTGCGAAGAATACGTCGACTTCGCTAAGAGAGCGATTCTCAAGGCAAAACGAGTGATGGCAGAAAATCTAAGCGAATCGCCTGTCTTATCTACGACGACTGTTCTATTCTTTCCAGCTCAGCCATCTACCTCTTTACTAACTCACACTATCAAGCTACCGGCCATTAGACTGGAACCATTCTCTGTTGATATCGAGACGTGATCAAGATTCTGAGAAAAATTTTAATCCTCAATAGACACGAACCCATCAGTCTCTGCAGTAGATAAACATATCTTCCTGCGTTGATACTGGGATGGAGAGCCTAAGAACTTGGTTGAAGGCTTTCCAGTAACTGCAGAGGCCTATGAGGAGACGAAGAGAATTCTTGTTTCACGCTATGGGGACAAAAATCGATTCATACAAGCCCATCTTGACTACTTAGAAGGGTTGAAGCCTATATTAATTGCATCCCCTGAATCATTGAATACGACATATATTGAATGTAACCATAGGATTCAAACGTTACGGGCCTGGGAAAAGGTTGATGACTATGGTAGAATCTTGACTCCAAAAATTTTACAGGCCTTTCCTGTGGATATCGTCAGACGCTGGATCATCCACTCCAGAAGACAGGGTTCACGAAGGCTACTTCACGATGCTGATGGAATTTTTAAATGAGGAAGTGGAGGGAGCCATGACGACACAGAAGATAAGAAGGGATCACGACTTAGAAATGCTTTCATCCACAGCTGCTACCCTTCAAGTAGCCACGAAGCAGAAAAGGAGAGGAACAAGGCAGAAGAAAGTACTGCTAGTTTGTGTTTTTTGTGAATCTCAAGGACACTGGGCGCAAGATTGTAAAAAAATCTCTGACGTGAATGAACGATTAGAGAAACTGAAGTCTGCACATAGATGTTTCTTGTGTCTCAATCAAGGACACGGGATGAAGGTCTGCAGCAAAAGGAACAAAGTTGGTTTGCCAAGTACAAGAAGCCACATCACGTCTCAATCTGCAGTGACGGTTAGCAGGTAACAGTGGGAAAAATCGACGTCGAATCATCACAATTCAAGTATCTTCAGACTGTTCATATAACCGGCCCTACACGACTTTGTGCGCGTACCCGCTGTATATTCGACGCCGAAAGTCAGTAGACTTTCGTCAGTATGAAAGTGGTGCAGTAGCTCAAGTTAGATGTGACTGATCACAAAGAACTATCTGTTACTGGGTTTGAGTCAACACAGGCAGTGCTCAACAACGGGGGGATGTGGACTAATGCGACAGTAAATATCACAGGGTTCGAAAGCGGAAATAAGTATTCATCACATCCAGCAGCTCCACAATACGTCCAGTTTATCACACAGCTAAGAAAACTGCAGCTTGCTGACCCGAAACAAGATGGAGAAGACCTGAATATCGAAATTCTAATAGGCGGAAACCACTATAGGAAGATAATGAAAGATGAGCCACCAATTCATCTGTCACATTCCGCAGTTCTTCTCCCGTCGAAATTCGGCTGGGATTTAAGTGGCATCAAATCTGGCAGCACAGTTAATAAAATCATGCTGAGCCACATACAAGTAAACGAGTCCGTCCTAACCCATAATGACATAAGAAATTTTTGGGAGTTAGACGTCGTATAATTCACGCCGCACCAACAAAGATCGATGAGTGGAAGTGATTTGGCGATTCACCAGAACTTTCTCGACTCCTACCGTATCGAGGATGGTAGAAGAGTGGTCTCTCTCCCAAGAAAGGCTGGTATAAACATACCGGACAATTGCCACAACGCTGAAAGACGGTTCCATTTATTGCAAAGGTGACTCGAGAAATACGAAGACCTGAAGGATGTGTACCACACACAGACTATGAATTACATACGGAGCGGTCACGTGGAAGTAGCAGAATCGAAGGTAGACGAATTTTCATAGCTGTGTGAGAGACTGGACATCTTGTGGAGCTGCTGGATGTGATGAATACTTACCCCATCATCTGGTGAAGACGGAAAAACGTGGAAGCATCAAGTGGAAGATAGTCTTCGATGGGTCCTCATATGAAACCAACTCGCCTTCACTCAATGACGCTCTTCAGATGGGACTGAACCTTACGCCAGAAATGTTATCTGTTCTGCTTCGATTCAGAACGTATCCCATAGCTATTATTGGTGATGTCTGTCAAGCGTTTCTGCAGCTCATTCTAGATGAGAAGGATAGGGACTTAATCAGATTCTTCTGGTATCGAGTAACTGATAACGGTAACCATCAAGAAACCACACGTGATGTGATGACGTACCGTTTCCGAAGACTTCCCTTTGGCTTGACTTGCAGTTCCTTCTAGCTTGCAGCTACACTCCGCGAACTCGCTGAGCATAGTAAGGAGACTTTTCTCATGTTGCATCTCTTTTGGATAAGAGCACATGTGTCGATGACTTCACTGCAGATGCTCAAAACGAAGTAGAAGCAATATCGTTATACTATGAGCTTACTTCCCTCATGAAAAAAATCTACTTGACCATGGCTAAGTGGGCCTCTAACTCATCGCAGTTGCAAGCAATACGGATGGCTGAAGAACGAGAAATCGATGCAAAAACGCAAGTATTGGGTCATGACTGGAATACCACAACTGACACGTTTTTCATCAACCACGAGGTCCTTACAGACAAAGTAATGGAGGGTCCCACAACGAAGATAAACCTGCTGCAGACTATAGCCACATTTTATGATCCGCTTTGTTTAGCATCTCCAGTCTCCATCACTGGAAAAATAGTTTCAAGATACCTGGTGCAGAGGAATCGGCTGGGATGACATCCTTGCTACAAACTTAGGAAATGGTGGCATACGTGGGTGACAGCACTTCCGTCACTATCACAAGTGTTTATTCCCCGCCACATAGTGACTAATTGTAAGTCTCACATCCACGTCTTCTGTGATGCATCGGAACGAGCATATGGAGCTGCAATGTACTCTAGGACGTAAATCAATGACAGAGTTTTTTTTAGCAAAAATAGACTTGCTCTCGTCAAGACGTCAAGAAACTGGCACTTCCACGACTTGAACTGTTTGCAACTTTGGTGGGCACACGTGTTCTGAAATACTTCTGCAACGCAACTGAATACGACATTAAGCACGCTACGCTCTGGAGTGATTCTATGGTAACCTTAGGTTGGATTCGTAGCGATCCAAATTGCTGGAAGACGTTTGTGGCCAATCGTGTAACAGAAATACAGGAGAGCATAACTCCTGCTCAGTGTCGGCACTGCTCCTCTGAGAGTAACCCAGCAGATCTACTATCACGTGGAGTTTCTGCTACTGAACTAAAATCTTCATCCATATGGTGGAACGGACCACAATGACTCACTGAAGATCCTCGCACCTGGCCCCCCAGTGTTATCTCCAATGCATGACTTTCAGAGAGACGAAAAGCAACTCAACAAGTCCTTGTAATTAGTGCCCTAGAAAGTCCGATAGACGCCAGAAGATTTAGCTCATACGTGAAATTGCTACGAGTTACTGCTTGGATTTTCCGAATGAAATATATCCTTCTGCATCAGGATCACAAAAATGGAGAATTAACTGCAGAATAAATAGTAGTGGCTCGTGATTACTGGATAACGGTAGTACAGATGGAATGCTTCACTGCCGAAATTACTGCTCTGAACAATAATTCCCCTCTATCAGACAGAACAAGAATCAAATGCTTCAATCCATATCTGGATGACAGTCTTCTGCGCCTTGATGGAAGATTGCAGTTTGCCGATCTTCCAAGAGAACAACGCCATCCAATCATTCTAGATGGAAACCACCATTTTACTCAGCTGCTGATCCAGCACACTCACATACGACTTCGAATTGTACTTTCTGAACTTCGATCGACGTACTGGATATTACGAGCATGCAAAGCCATATAGAAAGTATTGCATCAGTGTCTACCTTGTAAAATGGTGAGAAACCGCAGTGGACAAGTGATAGAAGCTCCACTACCTGACCAACGCGTGACCCCCTCAGAAACCGGTCGTGGTCACAGGAATTGACTTCGCAGGACCACTATTCGTCAAGGCAGATTACACTACGAGAAAGTCCTACATCGTCCTCTTTACATGTGCGACAACAAGAGCTCTATATCTAGAATTATGTAGTGACATGACTACTCAAAGATTTCTTCAAGCTTTGGAGAGATTTGTTGCTAGAGGTGGTATACTACACACGGTTTATAGTGACAATGCTCTAGCCTTTCACGCCGCTAATAGGGAACTGGTGGATGTATGGGCAGCACTGTCAGCAAAGAGAACTCATCAGCATCTCGCCCAGCAAGGAATCACTTGGAAATTTATTGCGCCACTTGCGGCTTGGTGGGGAGGACGGTGGGAACGAATGGTTGGTTGCACCAATTCACTCCAGACTACTGACGCAAGACGTGGAAAACGGAGACGTACTTACTCCGGCTCACTTCCTGGCAGGATGGCGGCTTACATCACTGCCCACAGGACCAGAACCCACAACCAGTACGGCAGCAAAGGAGTTCAGGTTGCAGCAGCAGCTGGTAGATCACTTTTGGAAGCGATGGAATAAGGAGTACTTGTTGCTCCTTCGAAACTTCCACAAGGTGGGACAACCGTAGGGAAAATCAACGGAATTATAGGTAGGAGGCATTGTCCTTCTTCAGGAAGATGTGCGTCCACGTCACATGTGGAAAAGGGAAAGAGTTCATTAGTTGAACACTGGAAGAGATGGCATCATACGAACTGCTGTCCTGTCTACGCCAGAAAGAAAACTAATCACCAGACCTGTCCAGCTGGTCATCCCTCTGGAGATTGACGAGGGTGAGGAGGATGTCGGAGATTAAGAGCAATATGTTTTATCTGTGGAGAAGCAGTTACGCGTTATCAATGGACTCTATTTATAGTTCGTTTCGTTGTTATTCAGAGAGATTAATAAAGAGTAAAAGCACGTTTGTTTATAGTATTTAATACGCAACAAAGAGATGAGTGGTGGGAGGCAACAAACTACTTGTACGTTCGAAACATACATAGAAGCAGGGACGTATTTCTAAATTTTGCGCTCCCTCCCCGGCGAATACAGTATAATTGGCCGCCCCTTTAACTTACCAGGTAGCAAAAGTGAAAGATGCAATGAGCTGACAAATAAAAACTGATACTTTGAATCTATGATTATTTATTACTTGTGCAATCAAATATTACAAACTACTATTGTGAATAAATATATATGTTAAATTATGTAATATGGGTTGATATATACGTTCAATTTTTATAAAGACTACTTAATTCAATGTTTACAAATCATCTGACAAACCGAGACATTATTCTGATGTTTCAGAATTCCAAAACATCAAACATAACGACATATTTAAATTTGATAACAGAAATGGCATAAACTTTTGTTCAAAATTAATGAAGGAAATAAAAGTTAAATTACTTTGTTAAACATGCCGTATCAAAATTTATGTTGTGGCAAACTGTTGGCAAAATCATCAATAACATCATCATAGCTCAATGATTTCGTCAAATCTGCCTCTATATTAAGGATAGCTAAGTTATTTAAGCGTTATTCGCTCAAGCGAGAGCGCATTTAACTTTTAATTCGTCGCAGCACGGAGAATGAACGCTCTGCGCTGCCGTTAGTCACTGCCGTGCAGGTAAACATACGTAATGTAATATCAATGTAAGGAAACACCTATTCCAGTTAGTTTTCTCTTATCAAAATCCCTATTTGTCTCAATCTCTTTGGTTTCTTGTTTTTTTCGCATGGTATATAATATTTGGAGAGCACACATTCATCTTGCAGGCCATCCGCAAGATCTTCCGGATAGAGCCGTTGAAATTATTTGGCGCTGTTCCTTATTTCTTCTTTTTTCTCAAAAGGAATGAAAACTTGTCATTGATATTGTCATACGCCATCTTTCGCCTTTTAAGTTCAGTTAAAAGCTGGTCACAAATTGAAAGAAATGCATGCACCCAAAAATGTTTACTTTCTTGCAGTAGCACTTCTTCCTCGCCAGATTCGTCACAACTAAGTTTTCTTTTGATAGAGCGTTTTTGGATTATTTTAAATTTATTTAGCTGAGATTTCATTTTGCCAGCCTCTTTTTTTATTTTGAAAGAACATCTTTTTTTTCAATAAATAAAATTAATGGTTCTTAAAGACCTGCAACGATTTCAAGGTCAATATCTACTCCTTGCAGACCATTCGAGACTAAATGAAATTGTTTCATTACGGAGCCCCACAATTCAAACATTATGGCAGTCTCTAAAGTAGATATTTGCGACAGCAGTCCAGTCGCCTCACTGTGGACCAAAGGTTTTTGTGGCGAATTATTTTTTATCTTTTGAAGAGCTGCTATAATTCCAGTCATTGTTAAGACTAGTGCAGGCATCATTTCTAGCTGACCATCGAGTATTCGATACACTTTTTAGAGAAACATTCTCAGGCTCAGTGTTGATACGGTGAAGAAAATATACAAGTTTTGCAACACCCGAAAAACTGAATAGCCTGTTGGCAACATTGAGCGGCTGACGACCATATAAAATTTAAATAATGTGCAGAGCATGGTATATAAGTTGCATAAGGGCATATTTCCTTAATTCTTGCCAGTAGACCATTGTAACATCCAGACATATTGCCTGCACTATCGTAAGATTGGCCTCTGAAATTATTAATGCTGACATTAAAAGTCTCAAGGACTTCCTTCAACGTGTCTTTTGATTTGTGACCAGTGTTAGGCAGGAAACACAAAAACCGTTCAACGGGTTGTCCATTTTCTTCGACGAATCTGATAATTAAAGAAAATTGGTCCAAATGTGTGATATCAAAGGCAGAGTCAACACAAAAGGAAAAACATTTTGCCTTTTGGATGTTTTTTATAATAGAGTGGGTTACTTTATCAGCCATAATTCTTATGACTTTCTCATAAGTTGCAAATGAAAAATAAGACACGTGACCTTTACCTGGATTACCCATTGTTTGTATGTGTTTTGCCAAAAATGGATCGAATTCAGCAATTGCTTCTAATATCATCATAAAGTTTCCGTTGTGTATTGATCCAAATTTGTCTGACCCTCCGCGGAAAAATAATCCTCGAGTAGCCAGTGCTTTCACAGCCACAACAACTCTCTGTAAGACACATCTCCAACATTTTTTTTCATCTTCCATCTGTTCAACTAATTTTGAGCCAACTCTTGTCCCGGCCATACCTCGCTGTTTCATCATTAACAAACAGTTTTTATGTGCTAAGCTATTTTCGTGTGTGCTTACTGTATCATAAGCATGATTCCACTCACTGAATCCTTCATGGGAAGATAGTGGACCTTTCCCACTGTCAAATAAACGACAGAGACCAAAAAAACTGATCCAAGAGACTTCGATTATATCAAATAATTTCGAGACACTTTTTCTCCGTTTACCAGACGTCCTTTAAACAAATCTTTTAGTAAATATCGCCTGCCACCACCTTCGATGAAACGTTTCGATTTAGAAAAATCTTCACTTGATATATTTTGATCCAATCCTTTTCTTGAAAAATGATCTCGTAGCTCATCATTTAAAGCCCATAATGTGGGATCAGTTTCAACTAATAATGAGGGAGCTGCAGTATTTATTATCAAACTGTCACTGTGAAGTTGCTGTGTGTGAGGTCCCCACTTCCCAGTCATTACTGAGTTATATTATTACATTATAAATTGATTGTAAATAAATTTATATTTTATTTATAGTATAGGTCTTCCAGCATAGTAGTTTGTGTAGAACTGGGTAATCATAAGTTAGTTTAGTAATTTCATGTTGCGAGAGTTGGCAGTACGGTATGGTTGTGTTGTCGCGGAAGGAACAAGCCAATATGGCGAGAGAGACTGTTTTTGGCTAGCTAGGGTGAACATGTGGAGAAACTGATTTCAGCTAGCGTGATGCAAATATGTACAGAATATTGTTTCAGTGAAAGCATTGTATCTTGTGTGAATTTTTGAGTGTATTAAATTGTGAATTATAGTAAAAGTGTGGCGAAAGTCATTTACATAGCATTAGAATATCCGTTGCGCAAATTGAGAGATGATTGAGGGTTTAGTAATAAAAGTTACTTTATATTAATACAAACGGCGAGGTGATAGCAACTACCGTGAAAAGGCATACTAGGGCCAAGTGCCAGTAAAGCGGGCTATCAATCTTTTCTTGTCGCAGTCTAAATAATGGATAAGGAGGACCTCGCATAGTGGCGACGAATCTGCCAGGATAAGTATATTGCAAGCGCAATATATTGCATTTATTCAAGAACGACCTTGGATATTCTTCGACGGGAGCCAGCAGTTTTTGGAGCAGAGGTAAGCAGACGAGAAGATCATCGCAGCATTGGCAAGTACAGAAATTCAATATAATTTTCCGAAAGAGTGGCAGCAAGCACAATTTGATACAATGACTTCCGTTAAATAAAACACCGGTAATAAATTTATAAAAAGTGATTTAAGTTCCTTTAAAGAACGAACAGTTAAATGCAACAGTTTGAAAACGAATGAAAATCAGAAGTAAACTTTTGTTAATTTCGGAAGAATTAAATCTGTAAATTTGTGGAAATGAAAAAAAAAAAAAAAAAAAAAAATTTTGTCCAAATTAGATTTAAATGCTGAGAAGACCTTAGTTAAGCAAATAAAGAATTTTTTTTAAGTAATAGTGGGAAGGGTTTTATTTAATTTGGTAACTGAAACATAAATGCATATGTAAAAGCCATTGGGATTTGTAATCTTATGTTGATGCATATTTTTTTTTGTGTGTTGTAAAATTTATGTTTGCAGTGCTGTGGCCATTTCTGTGTAAAGTAAGTAATTCATAAAAGGTTGTCTGTGTTCAAAATGGGTTTCTGTACCCATTAAAGAGTATTTCTGCGTCGGAAAGTGGCGTTGTGAAAATTTTGGAAGTAATTTTATGTTTGTGTTTTGCGTGTGAAGTAATTAAGGGCAAATCCTCGGGTTGCAGCGATAGATTAAATTCTAAAGATGGGGATAATGGTAGTATTGATTGTAACCATGGAGGAAGGAAACATATGGAGGAGAAGTGACGTTAAATCGGTGAAGCAGGCTCGCTCATGCCCAGTGGCGGCAGCGGCGATATTGCGCTTCCAAACAATTGCGATGTTCCCAGTATATCCCGAAAACTAAGCAAGATATCGAAAAATTTTATTCTTTATTTTCGATTTGTCTCGTCGTGTTACATAAGAATCGATCATTAAATTTGACGTTTGCGAAATTTTTCTTCTCAATTTCAACTCAAGACACCTCACTTTTGATACAGTATATCTCTAGAACTGGGTGAGATATAGAAAAATTTTATTATTTATTTTTCATTTGTCTCGTCTTTTTAAATAAGAATCAATCATCAAATTTGACTTTGACCAATTTTTTCTTCTGAATTTCAAACAAAAATCATTTCACATTTGGGGCAGAATATCTCGAAAACTAAGCACGATATCAAAAAATGTTATTCTTCATTTTTTATTTGTCATATCGAGGTACATAATAATCCATCACCAGATTGCGGCGTCACGTTTATCCTAGAGTCCCCTTGAGGTTTTTGTACATTTTCCCCGTGTCTGTATGGAAGCGGCCATGCCCCCTCCACTCCGGCCATGACCCCCCCCTCCTCCTCCGCCCTGCTTCACTTCAATGCGTGGTGAAGGTCTCTTGCGTCGTCTCCATATATTTCCTTCCTCCATGATTGTAACAATGAAGATTCAGGGTTTGTCAAGCATTCAGCTGAAAGGGAGGGAAGTGGAATTAACTTGACCAGCGAGTTTAATTCAACTGAAGCTATCTGCGTTAGTTTCTGTGACAGCATGAGGGGAAGCGGAGTTATGTATTCAACCAAAGATAGTATTGATGTAGATGTTAAAGATAGTGATGTTTGTGAAGTCGAGTCAAAGAGTTTCATGATTAGTGCGATGTCAACACCAATACCGGTTAATCAAATTAATATTCAAGAAAAAGCGACGGGTAATAAACAAATTGATGCTCAGAAACAGAAATGCGGCGAGATGTCGATGCTAATTGTTTTATTGGAAAAAATGAGAGAAGAGTCAAAACAAACAGCTGAGAATATGAGAGAAGAATCAAAACAAATCGCAGAAAAAATGGAAAGAAAAATTACCGAGACTTGTAATAATTTGACCGAAAAAATTAAAGAAGAAGTGCAGATTTTAAGGCAGGATATGTTGTTGAAAATGGATAGATGTATTCAACAGTCTGAAGAAAAATGTGACAGGAAGATAGAGAGTGTAAGACAAGTATTAAAAGAAGATATCAACACAAAAATAGAGAAAGAAATGTCAATGGTGTATGATTATGTTGGGAAGCATGAAGAGGCTACCAAGCAGAATGTAGTGTGTCTGGTGCAACAAAAGGTGGAAGAAGCAGTGAAGAAAAATAGGAAGGAAATACAAGAATAGCATATAGCCATGCTGGAAGAAAATAAGATAATTTATGAAAACCAAAAGGACTTTGCAAAAGGGATTGAAGAATTAAAAGAAAAAGCTGAAACCAACTCCAAACAAATTTACCGGCTGGGAGAGAGATTTATGATTATGGATAAGGAAGTGAAAGGAGCATTTAACCAAGTGGATGACCAGATGAAATCAGTCAAAGAAGAGGTGAAGGAAGATGTGAAACATCTAATTAAGAAATTTGGGGAAGAAGAACGGCGAAATTTGACTGCTATGGGAATTGGTGGTATCATCACAAACCAGATTAAATTACCGGAAGTAAAATTTGAACCGGAAAAAGCAGTACATCCGGTAGAATTTGCTCGAGCTTATAAGAATGGATTAACTTGTGAGTGGTCAGACTTGGATAAGATAAGATATGTAAAGAATATGCTACGAGGGGATGCTTTTGTATGGAGCTGTGGCAGTGTTGAAGAATGTAATAATTTCGAGGAATTTTTTAAATTATTTTTGAACAAATATTGGTCACAGAGAAAACAAAGGAATATGAGGAGAGATTTTTGGAATTTTCGCTATTATAGTAAACGTGAGGGTAGCATGAAGAATTTTTGTGAAGCAGTAATGAAAGAATTGTGCTACCTGGATCAAGAAGTCGGTGATGATGAAAAAATAGAAGTTCTGTTGCAAAAATTGCCTAGGGCTGTCCAAGAAAAGCTAGTAGTAGTTCAATGGAATAGTATAGAAGATTTTTTGGAAATAGTTGAAAGGTTGGACCGCTGGAGTAGTGCGAATGAGCAAAGCCTGAGAGGGGATAAGAGAAATGACTATCGAAGTTATAACGGGTCGAACCAGATGAATCCACGGGACGATTATACCAGAGACAGAGGTCAAGGAAATGGATATCACCGAGAGGAACAGTATAACAGGAATTCTGGAGATGGAAGAAGGGAAAATGAAGACGGGCGACATGACTATCAGGGGTCATATCATAACAGTAGCCGACCAGGAGGAAGAGGTGGAGGAAGGCAGCTTGTTTCCCATAGAATGGAGGGAAACTCTGCGCCGCAACTGGGGCGGTCCGTTCAGTAGCGGAGGAAGTCGAAATAGGACCAAAGAATCAAAACAACAGAAATAACAGGAATGACAGCAACACCTACCAGAGAACTGAAGACCTATAGAGAAATGTCAACGAATGTGATATGCAGATTATAAACTACAACAGCAGGGGGCAAAATCAAGAGAAATCGAAAGAACTGGATGTCGGGGTGTGTGAAGAGAAGGAACCACTGAGGTGGTGGGAATGTTTCAAGTTTTTAGACGAAGGGGAGACACAGGACGTTGCAAGAATGTGCGAATATGATTGGCGAAAAGAAGGGGTGCGAGAATTGGCTGAAATCGATCTGGGAATCCATGATAACAAATAGAAATGTAGTAGCAGTGTAAGAGAATACACTTTAGCAGAAGAGATGTTGACAGATGAGCTTGTATCGAAAGAATTTGAGGAAGATATGTATGAAACTACAACAGAAGATAGCATTGGAACAAGTGACGAAGATGAGGAAGAGTATAGCGACGAAAATAGTAGCGAGGACGAAGATGATAATCTGAAAGAAGAAGAATCAGGTGGAATGTTAGACAGTGAAGAATATGAAGGAGTGAGATTTTTCCTTGTGAGGAAATATGCCAATAGCAATGAAGATGGAAGTGAAATGCCAGAGGAGGCAAATGTTGAAGTTTCGGAAGAAGGTAGACAGGACATAAGCTCAGTTGCGGGAAATAATGAATGCAAAACAGATGATGGAAGTCAATTCAGTAGAGAGAATGTAGACTTACAGCAGCTACACCTGAGAGATGGGAGTACGTTAGAGGTGTTAAAGTGGTCTCCAGAAGAGTTTGAAAAGGATTATTTTAAAAATGTGGGCTATCCAAAGAAGATAGTATCAGATAACGGTAGCCAATTTACGTCAAGACGTTGGGCTCAGTGTATGGAGGAGAACAAAGTGAAGCATGTAAGAATATGCATCCCGCCAGTAACCCAGCCGAACGAGTCACGAGAGAAATTGGTCGATTGATCCGAACCTATTGTAGTAACAAACATACTACATTGGTAGACTATGTAACAGATTTCGAAGATGTATAAACAGTGTACCAAGTGAGAGTACTGGTTACACCCCATATTTTTTGATGTATCATAAAGAAGAACCGAATTTGATTAAAGAAGTAATTAATTTTCCAGCAAGTCAATGTGTATCTAAGGAAGACGTTTGTAAGCAAGTAAGGGAGAGAATGAAGAGGAAAGCAGAGGAAAGGAATAGAAAGCACTACCAGAGACATAAACCTGTTGAATTTAATTTGAACGATTTGGTATTGGTGAAGACGCAAGAGAGGTCTTGTGAGATAAATGCGGAAATTAAAAAATTCTATAATGTGTTCCATGGCCATGTAAGAATGCCTATTTTCTCGTGTACCCGAAGTCAGGAAGGAAGTTTGGGTTGCGAAATATGACTGATTTAAAGTTGTACAAGGTGAGAGAGGAGAAATAATTACAATGTAATATATTATGAATGTTAATAAATTTCTGTTACTGGACTATAGCAAAAGACATTGAGTGAGAAATTGTAAAGAACCATGGTGTAATGGAAAATGTGTAATTATTTGTTACAAAGGCGTAATGCCTGGTGAAAGGGTTGAACTTTGCCCCAAATAATCAACTTTTGTGGTTACAAAAAAAGTACTAATTAATGGCAAAGTGGGGGCATGTGTGAGGTCCCCACTCATCAGCCATTACTGAGTTATATTATTACATTATAAATTGATTGTAAATAAATTTATATTTTATTTATAGTATAGGTCTTCCAGCATAGTAGTTTGTGTAGAACGGGGTAATTATAAGTTAGTTTAGTAATTTCATGTTGTGAGAGTTGGCAGTACGGTATGGTTGTGTTGTCGCGGAAGGAACAAGCCAATATGGCGAGAGAGACTGTTTTTGGCTAGCATAGGGTGAACATGTGGAGAAACTGATTTCGGCTAGCGTGATGCAAATATGTACAGAATATTGTTTCAGTGAAAGCATTGTATCTTGTGTGAATTTTTGAGTGTAATAAATTGTGAATTATAGTAAAAGTGTGACGAAAGTCATTTACATAGCATTAGAATATCCGTTGCGCAAATTGAGAGATGATTGAGGGTTTAGTAATAAAAGTTACTTTATATTAATACAAACGGCGAGGTGATAGCAACTACCGTGAAAAGGCATATTAGGGCCAAGTGCCAGTAAAGCGGGCTATCAATCTTTCTTGCCGCAGTCTAAATAATGGATAAGGAGGACCTCGCATGTGTCACTCTCGATGGATTACTGGCTGAAGAGGAATGAATTAAATTCATGCTATGTTCGGGCAGGGAACCAATTGAATCATCCGTAGTAACATTCATAGAATCATTAATAGCTTGAGTAGGGTGAGAATCAGATACAGTAATACCCCGCTTTACGCGAGGGATACGTTCCGCAAAAAATCGCGTTAAGTGAAATTCGCGTATATCGGGGTTTACGATTAAACATAGTCAAAAGTTAATGCAAAAACATACAAATCATTTGAATCAATCACTTTAATTCTAAGAACACTTTTGCAGTATTACATGTTTATTTTTACGGAAAAATACATCTATTGTCTTTTGAGTAGAATTTCTTTTACGTTCTTGTAAAATACGTTCATAACACATAACGCTGTTTTTAATTGTTTGACACGCGGTCAAAACACGGTCATCAACCCTATCTATGCTCTGCAATATGTCAAAACCTGAATACATTTTTGAAAGAGCACTTTGAATTCCGCTTGAAGATAAAACTCTCTCTTCTACTTGTTCTTCCTCATCGTTTATGGCATTATTCTGTAACTCGATCAGATCTTCATTGCTGAGAGGTTCGTCGTGAGTTGCTACAAGTTCTTCAAGATCTTCTACCGCGACATCTTCAAGTTCAGACCCCTCAACCATTGCAGCAAGCACTTGTCTGTGGCTTTGGGCAATTCTTCTAGGTTCTTCCACTACATCTGGCCAAAGATTACGCCATACCCCGTTCATACAATTTCGTTCCAAGACTCGTCTATGTTGCGAATAGCCTTCATGATGTTGTATGACTTCCACCACTCTCGCATAGACTGTCTTCCTTCCCCGTCGGTTTCATGAATTAGCTGGCTAAAAGTGCGGCGATGGTAATAAGTTTTGAAGTTTGCTATTGCTCCCTGGTCCATAGGTTGTAATATTGACGCAGTGTTTGGTGGAAGGAACTTCACGTACACTTTTAAGTCTCTCGGCCTATCAAGTAAGGTTGGATATCCTGGGGCATTGTCTAAGAGTAATATAACTTTACGTTCAAACCCATTTCTGTCACAGTAGGATTTGAGTAGGAGGAACTTCCCGTGTAACCCACACCTTTCTGTTGGACCGCCACACGACTGGTAGGCTTGTCTTGTCTGTACCTCGCATTGCGCGGGGTGTTTCTGAATGGTAAACTAGTAAAGGTTTCAGTTTGAAATCACCAGTGGCATTACCACCCAGCAGAAGTGTTAGTCGATCTTTCGCAGCTTTGAAACCGCTGGCTTGATGTTCTTCTTTAGAAATGAATGTTCGAGATGGCATTTTTTTCCAGTAAAGCCCAGTCTCATCAACATTGAAGATGAGAAAAGCAGGAATTTTTTCTCGTGTTACGAAATCTTGTTTGGAAACTCAGCTGCAGCTTGAGTGTCCGCGCTGGCGGCCTCACCTGTTATCTGGATATTGTGGAGATTGGAACGCTGCTTGAACCGATGAAACCAGCCTCTGCTGGCAGCAAAAGTCGGAGTGGAACTTCCTTCACCTTCTTCTGTCTTTAACATCTCATACAAAGATTTTGGTTTTGTGCATATGAGATCATGACTCAGTGGTGTGTTCTTCTTATTTAAATCTTCGATCCAGACTGCTAGCAATTTCTCCATTCTTTCTAGGATAGAAGATCTCGAACGAGAAAATTTTGTTGCACTTATAGGTGTTGAACTTTCATTGCAAAGTTTAATTTTTTCCCGATTTTTAAAAATCGTTCTGACAGTCGATTCTGACAGACCAAAATCTCTGCCAATAATTGTTGCTTTGCCTCCATTTTCCATTCTTCTTATCACCTTCATCTTCAATTCCAAATTTACGCTTTTAGGCTCGTTTTTCTTTATAGGCGGCATTTTTAACGTAGCGTTAAATTATGTACATATCTCCAGCAAACGTTAAAACACGACTGCCAGCCGAGATAAACATATGAAACAAACGAGGGAATCCCTATAGAACAAAATCGTAGGACGGGGAATTCTTCGATTAGAGTGGTCGGAGAAAGCGGGGATTCCCGCGACCAAAGAGAAGCCAATGATGTACATACATATTCTTAAGTAAGCAATTCGCGTAATACGAGGCATTTTAACGCGAAATTTGAAATTCGCGCTAAAGCGAAACCGCGCATAACGGGGTCGCGTAAAGCGGGGTATTACTGTACTTGCTTAATATGAATTACAGGCACTGGTGAGACATCATCAATGGTTTTTACATCGTGCCTGCAAACAAAATTAAAAACAAATGTATGTAGAAACCCTGCCACATAAAGATCAGTTCGTTCTCACCCTCGTATTACAGTATCAGTAAGATGTTATTTTAGCGAGTAATTAATAATTTTCAGATAATAAGTTAACCCAGCCACATTTAATTTGAAAGTGAAAATAATAATAAGCTTCTCCTGATGTTCTGAACTACATTCTTATATTTTAGGAAGCGTCCATAAATTGCATGGTTCTGTCTAAAAGGGAGGGGGGCTGGGGAGAGGTTGGGTAGGAAGCTACGCTGGGCTAAGCGGTGGGGAAGAGAAGAAGGAAAGGTGGAGGGTGGTTTTCGAGCCAAGCCACGAAGCTTTTCGTTCATATTATTTGTTACTGTTAAAATAATGTACGGAATGCACAGAAGCATGTAAATATTTATTCCACCGATGTCAAACTAATCGGCCTATAATTTTCAACCCTATTTGTAACCCCTCCTTTATGAACCGATACTAATATAGCTCTTTTCCAATCCTCTGATAAGCAGCAAGACTCCAAGCTCATTTTAAATCAAATTTCAAAGTAAGGTACAATATCATATCCCACAATATTTCATAGATCTGTAGTAATTTTATCTAAACCAACCCCTTCCTTTTTTTTAGTTTTCTGAGTTCCTTCATAATTTCCTGAGAATCTATTTGAAATTTTGTAGTTCCCTCATTTGTACTTTTTGGGAGATTCATTACCATTGACTTATTCCCTCCCATCATTGGATGATTGTTCCTAGTGGTCTTACTGAATCAGTCACTCAATATTTCTGCAATTTTAAAATCCTCAGTGACTTCAACTCCTTTCTTATCTACAATTGTCTAAATATCTTCCCTTCCTCTCAGTTTTCTAATATAGCAATAGAAATTTCTAGATGCGCCGTTCAGTGATCCACCTGCACCAATAATATTCTTCATAAACCCATCCTTTGCTCCTCTCTTTGCTATTTCGAATCCCCGTCCGGGCATCCAGATTTGGGTTTTCCATGGTTTCCTAAATCACTCCAGGCAAATGCCGGGATGCTTCCTTCAAAAGGCCATGGACTAATTCCTTCCCATTCCTTGCCCCTCATCCTTTCCTGTCTCTAAAGACCTCGCTGTTAAGAGACGTTAAGCAGTAAAAAAAAATAAAAAAAATCTCTTTGCTATTTATTAATTGCTTATGTTTGGACGTTAACTGCTTTACTCTGAATGACACTACATGCCTCAACTTCTGTAATCGACAGAGATCAGCAAGCTTAACTAACACCTTAAATTTATTTGGTTCCTATGATTGGTTTGAACGTTACTCGGAAATTGCTTATAATGACAGTTAAATCTACAGCAGCCGCCTTCACTCACACACTCATTGTCGGCAAAGAGTGAGGGCATTGTTAGTATAGGACAATTCGTTTCTGAAATGCCCTAAAACATGAATTTTTAGATTGAACTGTTATATACGAGAACGAGCGATGACTCAGAACAAGCGACCAATATATAAAAAAAAAACATCGAGAAACAATTCTCTTAAAAATTTGGGCAATGTCTTGTCATTGTTCGGTTTGAAAAAATTTTGAGGTCTTGTTCTGACTGAGCCAAGTCTATACAACATGTGTAACTTTCTGAAAGAGCATGGGTTTTCTTTGTAATATGGATCGCCCATTTAAAACTGAAACAACATCTAGTGACTTTGTCATAATGCATTCCAAGTTTTAGCTAACTTGTACCTGAGTTGTTTGCCTTATCAATCTTACGGATAGTACAAAAACCATTATTTTCCTAGATCAGTTTTAGGTTTAGCAAGCCTTAGAATAATTCGCACATATTAGGTCTTTGAGTTTAGTTAAAATTATGAGATGCATAATGACCCAGTTGCTAGAGTTTTATTTTATTTTAGATCAACAATCTATAACACCGAGAGAAAATGTGCTGTTTCAGATAGTGACGTGATTGTACACTGTATAGACTTGACTCAGAACGAGATCTCAAAACTTTTTGACCCAAAAACAATCACAAGACTTATTGGCATACTTTTAGAAGAATTGTGGGGTATATATATTTAAGCAAATTCTATAAATAAGTAGCTATTGCAAAGCGCTGTATAGTGTATATACTTTACCTGTAAGGAATTTTGATTGTCGTCTTCGACATTAGAGAATGAGCTCCACGTAGCCGAATCTTCATTTATTTTCATGAAAAACTTATTTATTTTATGGGTTTGCTGTATAACCTAATTTTCTTTTTTCAGCATTCGTTTCGATACGCATGACCACTCGGACGTTTCTTCTTGGCAACGGCACTCATTATAAATAATTGAAACTAAGCGAGTGAAAACAATACAGCTGAGTGACACGCGACTCATTCGCGCACGGTTTTTTCCCCTTCCACTCCCCGACGTATGTTACCATGCCAACAAGAGGACTGCAATTAATTACTACGCAGAACCTACCACCACACATGTACCTACGTTGTACTTAAAGCAATAAAAATTGAAACGAATAATAAATTTCCGTGAATATATTATACCAAACAATTTTTGTACGTTAGCGGTCCATCCTTCCAAGACGATTGATTGGAAGTCCCCACCAGATCTCAGAGGGACGATCCTGCGGACGCCCCTCTGGTAGCTTACGCCCCGAGCAATCGCCCCCTACGCCCTGAGGAGAATACGTCCCTGCATAGAAGCCAGAGTAAGGAAGTCAGATTTGTTAAACTGCGCCAGGATTTAGCAATTGGCGTTGCTAAATAACACAAATCTGGAGATAAGTATGTAAAATCTTTACAACAAACGAGGGTCAGATTGCCGTTAAAATACAAGAATAATTCAAGCAGATGCCAAATTTAAAGGGCCTAAAGTAGATGCCAAATTTAAATGAGCATCAAGCAGATGCAAATCGGCGAATAAAAGGAGAAGTAAACGGTGAGAAATCTACCGCTTCAGCCTTCAATAAAAGGAAATTTGCGTGTGTTACGTATGGTGACCAGACGTCCCGATTTAGCCGGAACAGTCCTTTTTTTTCAGCTTTTGTCCCAGATTTTTTAAAATCCAAATCGGGACGCAAAATGTCCCCATTTTCAAGGCCTGGCATTCTCCCACTCCTCGTTTTACATTCTTGACTATTTTATGCATCTTCGGGAAACCTTTCATAACTGTCACAAGCATTATTTCCTTTTAACCCTCTACTCCCCACCGTGACTCTGAAGTCACGTCAAATTTTATCGTTATATTTCGCATAAGGAGCGTTATTCCTTTCTTGACCAGTGTGACTTGAATGCTACAGTATGGCTGCTTTAAATTTAGATTATTTGCACTGACACTAATATAATATTATCTTTGGCAGGTAGCATTGAATGTTTGACTGCACTCATTTGTCGTCTTCCTGTGCAGGTGCGAGTTTGCTCGTATTATTTACAGTGATACTATATTCATTTTTCAAGAAACAAAAATACTTAATGATAAATTTAAGTCTCATTCTTCATTATAAACAATGCATTTCATGTAACTATAAATATTGCATGTGTTATGAGTGAATTTAGGTTCGTTTCTCTGAAGTCACGTTGAGTAAGAATGAAATCATACCTCACTTTGTTGCAGAGTCATGGACCCCAAAAAGTTTTATGGGAAACGTAGAAAAGTTGAAGTATATGAAGTTAGGCATATTCCGGGGTATGAATCAGAAGAATCTGTCTTGGCTTCAGATAGTGAGGACGATATTGAGGTAGTAGAAAATCGTCAAGGTGACATAATTATAGCCGAGAGTTATAATGATAGTGCAGAGGACAGTGATAATGGTGTACTTGTGAATAATGATAGTGATAACGAGAATGTTAGTGATGAATCTCAAGCCAATTATGATTGGAGACGTTCTAACAATCGTATTATTCTTCCTGTTCCACCATGGAAGAGTTCTCCCCCTTGTGCAACAAGAAGAACCTCGTCTACCTTTGACCTACTTTAGACAGCTGTTAGATGATAAAATTGTGGGAAATGCTGCATATCAGACCAATTGTGTATATTTTTACCTCTAATTAATTGTTATCTCATTATTCTTTACTTAATTCCAATTTTATTGTAACATGCAGCTGCATTCTTACCTTGCAATAGAAGTAGTATATTATTTGTACAAGACTGAACAAAAAAATGCAACTACCCACTGTGACCTCAAAGTCACAGAACTATTTTGAAAAAATAAATAATTTCAAAATCAAAAATTCACCTTATATGTGTTAAATACATTATTCTTTAACATTCTGTGCATATAAATATTTCTTTCTACATGTAATAATAATTTGGGCAATAGAGGGTTAAATATTTCTTTTTTTTTCTATTCTTTTGCAAATGCATGAATTCATTTCATCACTTCTACCCATTGTTGCGGCTGGCGTATCTTTTAACATTACCGCCGCGCCTATTCATTATTGTCGGCTACTTGTTATATTATGTTGCACGTGCTTTTAAAGTTGAAGACGTTACATTAGCACTTAGTTGAACCCTTTTTTTTGGTGATGGTAAGACGTGCAGTAAACAGTGCGATTTTTTGCCTGTGTTAGTTTGTTTGATTTAATAACAGCGTGAGAAGAAAATAAAGTCACCACCGAAACGAAAGTGTGTATTTAATTCTAAACTTGAGAAAGAATATCCATTTATTAAGAAAACCATCACTGATTCGGATATTCGATGCAATGCATGTTCTTCTTCATTTAGCAAAGTCACGTGGGACGGTCTGATATTACGCATCATTTAGCTAATGAAAAACATAGAAATGCAATGCGCGCGAATGCATCCAGTTCCACTCTTACTTCATTTTTTAAAAGTGAATCTTTTGGTGAAAAAGAAATGAGATTAGCGGCCACTTGAAGGAACTTTTGTTTATCACACAGTGCGGCATAATCAGTCTTTTAGGTCATTAGATTGCACTTCCAAACTTGTACAGTGTGTTTTTGAACCTAAATTCTCATGCGGTCGTACGAAAGCGGAGGCAATTTTACTAAATGTATTAAGTCCATTTGCAATTTCTGAATTACACTCTGACTTACAACAAGCTAATTTCATTTCAGTAATGACAGATGCCTCAAATCATAAGGATATTAAAAAATATTTCCTATACTGGTGAGGTATTTTCTTCCTACTGAGGGAATTAGTGTTAAATTGTTAGAACTTAATTCACTGCCTGAAGAAACAGCGCAAACTATCTCTGCGTTTTTATAGATTGTTTGGATGATTTTATGGTAAAGGAGAAAGTAGTTGCTCTGTGTGCTGATAACACAAATTGTAATTTTGGTGGTGTGGCGAGAAAGGGTGCGAACAACGTCTTCACAAAATTAAAAGGTAACATAGGACAAGATTTAGTAGGAGTAGGTTGTAATGCTCATATCATCCACAATACTATTCAGACAGCTGCTGATATTCTCCCAATTGATATAGAAGGAATTGTCTCTAAAACATTTTCATATTTCTATTTGTACACAGTTAGGGTTGAAAGTCTTAAAGAGTTTTGCTAATTTGTGGAACAGGAGTACAGACAGGTATTAGGACACAGTAAAACAAGGTGGCTGGCCCTACTTCCTGCTGTCGAACGTCTCCGTATGTTATCACCCTTAAAATCCTATTTTGAGTCACAAGATAAGTGTCCACATATCATAAAAACCTTCTTTGAGAACCCTTTGTCAGAGGCTTGGCTCTATTTTATTCACAACCAGGCTTCAACTTTTCATTCAGCTATTCAAAAAATAGAAGGTGAAACAGTGACAGTATTTGAAGTAATTCATGTACTTTGTGATCTAAAGTCCAACTTGGCTTCAAAGGGGAACGACTGTTTTCTTACGTCAGTTGTTAGGACCATTCTTGCAAATTTGGAGAAAGAGGACCTTACTTCGGACGTGGCAAAATTTCGACAGTATGTTTATACTTTCTACCAAGTTGCTGTTCAGTATTTAGATCAATGGACAGCGTCCCTTGAGCATTTGAAATAGTTTGGGTGGGTAACACTGAAACAGATACCTAGCTGGGAAGAATACAAAACTCGGTAGATTTCGTTAAGAAAATAAACCCATCTATTGTAATTGATGAAACTGCTTTGTACGACGAATACCTATATGTCAAACAATATGTGACATCAGAAATACTAGTCGAGTGGAGGTTGAATAAAACATCAGCTGACCACTGTTGGCTACAAATTATCTCCCACTTCAATTCTCATAATGTACCTTATTTAATATGCTTAAAATATTGGAGTTTTTTTCTGTTTGCCTGGAACTAATGCCCCTACTGAACGAGTGTTTTCACACATGACTGCCTTATGAACAAGTGACAAAACTCAGCTATCCATAAATACTTTGAAAGCGACGCTCATCACTAAAGTTAATTTCGATTACTCCTGTACCATCTTTTATAAAATGTTGTGTGAGAAGAAGGACCTTCTAAAAAGAATTCATTCATCTCAAAAGTATCAGCAATATAAGCAATGGTCAAGAGATGTCGGCCTCAATAATTTTTAAGGTAAGTTCTTTTGTATCTATCTGTTTTAGGCCTAGAAAAGTCTGTAAGTCAGTAGCAATCGATGTAGGTTCGGTAGTTTCTATTAAAAATGTGATTTTATTTATAAATGTTTACCTTTCGCTGTAGCTCCGCAATCAGAATGCTATTATTGTTTCTAAGATATATCTTTGAAATCCTCTGAATACACTCTAGTAAACATCCGAACCATGTATAAAAACAGTGCACATGCAAAAAGAGACGTTTTAGAATTTGAAACCTATTTATTACGCTAATATCCTATTATGGTGACGCATATTAATGTACTAACCACGACCGCCTGACCTTCCACAGGTTGCACTGTTCGAGGTTGACGTATGTAACCTTGGTATCATCTTACTCTACCGGGCCGCACAGGGCCGCATTAAGTCTCGCGGGCCCCTAGGCTACACATGTGGTGCGGGCCTCCCCCCCCCCCCCAATCGACAGTGGGCCTGGGCGACCCCTCCGGTCGGTAACCGAAGGGGGCTGTTCATGCTAAAGTTCGAAGTTCAAAAAATTCGGTAAATCTGCAGGCGACCTTTTTTTTTTTTTAGCTCTACAGCTGGCCCAGCATCGAAAATTCCGCCTCAAAACTTTTCGGCGACTGTCTACTGGACTATGGTGCGGGCCCCCTTGTAGGTTTTTTTTCCGGGGGTGTCCCGGTTTTGTGGATTGAAAATAAGGTCACCTTAGTGTTACGTGTTCCCAAAGTTCATCGACAAATTAAATTCAAGTGTTTGTTGTGAAATTTAAGTGCAGAATCAGTGTAAAAGTGATTAAAAAGGATTAACAATGAAAATGTAAGTACTATACGATAGTGTGATAATCAGTTTGTATGAATGTGATTGTTGGCTGGTCTTGAGAATACCATAATTTTGTGTTTCATCATGGAGAATTTTGTAAGTAATTGGGATAGGGATAAGTCGGTGCATGAAATGGGAATAATTTCATTTCATGTTAGTACAGGCATAAATATGTGCGGCTAATCTGGGAGGTTAGATGTTGTCTTGATAAAATTGAAAATCAGGCAGATTTAATATGGAGAATAGCCCAAGGTGTAGTGTGTAACAGAATGACGCAAATGGGCCATTCTGTACATTTTATATTTAACATATAATAAGAATAATGAAACGGATAATCAGAGAGGCTTGTTTTTTTTCTTAGGGCTTTATGCCTCGTCGACGACTAAGGTCATTAGAGGCGGGATGGGACTGGGGACAAGGAACGGGAAGGAAATCGGCATTGGCGTTTTTGAAGGAAGCATCCCGGCATTCGCCTGGAGTGATTTGGGGAAACCATGGAAATCCCAAATCTGGATGCCCTGACGGGAATTCTAACCCACGTCCTCCCAAATGCAAGGCCAGACCGTTAACCGTTCACTCACAACGCTCGGTTAGAACGTCGTGGCCAACTCCCCGAAGCGGTCCTTAATGGTTTGGATTCCTGCCGCGTCTTGCAGCGCCGTAGTAGGGAAGCGCGACGGCAGGTGCAGGGCGCGCTTCAGCGCCCTGTTTTGTATTACTTTTAGACCGTTGACGTGCTTGTGCGCCGCGTACACCCACATTGGGCAAGCATACTCCAGGAGTGGCCTGACCAGTGTGAGGTAAATCTTCGCGCCCAGATCGGGTGGTAGTGCGCTGGTCTTGTTCAGCAGGGGGTAAAGGTCACGTAGTGTTTCCGCTGGCCCTCCTGCGTAAGTTGTTTATATGAGGTTGCCAAGTGAGCTTGTAGTCGAGTGCGACCCCAAGGTTTCTCAGGATCGTCTTCCAAGGGATGTATTGTCCGTGGAGGTTCAGCACTGGTTCCACATGGTTCCTGTTTCGTGGTCCTTACTTTCTAGTGATAACAATAGAGTGGGTCTTGGCGTCATTGAATTCAATACGCCTCCTCCTAACCCAGGCTTCCGTCTGCTGGAGGATGCCTTGTAGCCTTTTGGTTGCGATGGCTCTGCTCCGGCTGCTACTGATGTAAGCAGTGTCATCAGCATAGGTGGCCGTCTGTTTCCAGCGACGTGGATATCTCTTAGTTTGCAGGATACGGTTGAACACGCTCGCCAGGTACGCCGAGGCCTACGGCGGCAGGTTCTTCAAGCACCGATTCCCAATTCCATCGTGGCCGGATGCCTTGCCTGGCTGCAGCCTCACCAAGTAACTGCCCACCTCCGCTGAGGAGATCGGTTCTATCTCCTCGTCACCGTCGAGATACACTCGCAGTTGGTGGCGAGCAGCGCACAGTTCCAGGTCGTCTACATTTACTTCAAATGGACGGAAGTTCCGTTCGAAGCTGTCAGACAGGGCATTCGCCTTGGCCGCTGGCTTGTAGACGAGCTCGTTCACGCCGTGCAGAGGCGGAGTGCGCTGTCTTCTCTTTGTGCATTTGCGAGTCAGCGCCCACATGGTTCCATCGTCCGGCTTGAGCGAAGATACGCAAGCCTCCCACTCCCGGGTCCGGTGCTCAACCAGTGCGACATTCAGCTCCTTCTGTATCAGGTTAAGGAGTCCTCTAGTCACGGATTTCCTGGTAATCTTCCATTCCTTGGCTACACAATTATTATGCCGGATAGCCGCAAGTAGGTGTGGTGGTAGCTGTTGCGTAGCGACTGGTCTTTGGTTACGCACCGGGGTGGAAGCAGACGTGGCGTCTTTGACCGTTTCTTCGAAGGCGCGTAGTGCAGTATCCACGCCGTCGACTCTTTGATTAGCAAGAGCGGTGGAGACGAGCTGTCGGCACCTTGCCCAATCAGTGTTGCGGAGCTCTGGATGTTTCTGTTCTGTCTCCTGCCAAGGTATGACATCCACTGCGACTATCATTGGCGAATGGTCTGACGACATCCGGTTGATGGTGGTCGCTTCTATGAACCCTGTGATGCCTTTAGTGACCATTATGTCTAGCACATCTGGCCGGTATCAGCTAGCCGGGAAGTGCGTAGGCTCTTCAGGGCCTCACACACACACATACTGTGCCTGAGGACCAGACGTCTCAGTAAATTGCCAGCTGGGTTTCTAATTCGGCTGTTCCAATCGGGGTGTTCGCATTGAGGTCACCACCGATCAGAACCTTGCCCCTGATTATCGCCAGCGCGGTGAGATCAGCTTCCACCATTTGCCTGGTAGGGGACCGGTAGGCTACCACGACCGTCATATTGCCGGTAACGGTGGTCACCTTCACTCCGACGGCTTCGATTTGCTGCATTGGTGGTAAAACGACTTGACAGTGCGGAAATTTGCGTTTGATGAAGACTGCGACACCTCATCCGTCGGTGGGGCAGTCTCGTCTGTAGCAGCAGTAGTTGGCTGCTGAAGCGCGGTTTCCCCGATTGAGGTGGGATTCGTTGATGAAGCAGACATCCTGCTCCCTCAGAAACTGCCGGAACTCGATCATCTGAGAATACATACCGTTGGCATTCCATATGCAGGATTTGAGGTTCCGTATGTGAGGTCCTCTATCCATTGTGATTCTGACATGTGCATGTGGGAAAGGCCAAGGCCGACGTCACTGAGGCATGAATACTGCTTGTCATGGATTCGATTCTCTGTATTAGTGTGACCAGCATATTAATTATGGTTTCCATCATGGTGCAGAGACGATGCATGGTGTCAGCAGGTGTTTGTGCGCTCCACTTCATCCTTTGCTGGTTGGGATTTGATCTGGCTGTAGGTTGTCGTGGCTCTTCAGTAGCAGTCTCCGATGGTTCCTCCGACACCTCTGGAATGTCTGGAGGATTTCCAGTAGGTGGGGCGCCAGCAGCAGCTGCAGCAAAAGAGCGGTTGTCCCTGCGGTTTTTGGTTTTCTTCTGGGGGATCTTCTTAGCAGGTGGTCGCTTGCCCATTGCTGCTGGCACAGGTGTAACTTCCAGCTGCTTCCCCTGGTCTGCTGACTGTTCGTTATTCTTTTCAGGGGACTCTCTTGCGGTGTTCGTCCCACGAAGTCGATCTCGTGCTCTTTTATATTCGCTGCAGCCCTTTAAGCAGGCAATATGATTGCCGTCACAGTGGTGTCCTTGGTCTTCGCTGCAGTGCAGTTGTTGGAATCATGTGGACCGGCGCATTTAACACAGACCCACTTCATTCTACAGTGACGAGCCAAGTGCTCGAACAGCTGGAAGTTGTAGCATTGGGGTGGCCCGGCTGATGAGCGTAGCTTCTCGGTGGTGAAGTTCAGGTGACATACCTTGCATCTGAAAGATTCCCCGGTTCTCCACAGTATCTGGCACTACTGCCAGAAAAAGCGGCATTTAGATGTTCGTTACTGGACGCTTTAGTTGGATAATAGCTTGCACGTCGAAGCCCATGGTGATCAGTTCTTTTTTAAGATCAGCGACTGGAAACGCGGTATTCCCCTAAACACCACCTTAAGCCGCTTAACTTCTCCATTAGGGGACGTGAAGTAAGGGGTCTTCATCTGGTCAAGTTGCTTCATCACAGTGTAGTAGTCTTCCAAGGTGGTGAACGTAAATTTGAATTTATCTCCGCCCGCCGTTTTGGCGGAGAATGGGTCTTTTACAATTTTCTTCGCCCAGTCGTGCAGCTTCTTATAACTCACTTGAAATTCCAGCACGATGGGTGGAATGTGCGGACTTCTGTTTCTGGGAGGTTCTTCTTCTTCTTGAAGCGGTGCAAACTGGTTTGAAGTTTCCATCCGCTCGGGGTCCGGCGACGGTGGCGGCTTGCTCGTGCGGCGAGCCAGCACGAACCCTTCACAGTTGGGCTGATCGACAGCAGTGCTCGATCCAGGTGTTGCAGGCTGGCAGCTATTTGCGACTATTACGTCTTCAGAGGTCTTCATGCAATTGCTGTGCCGTGGTACTTGGCGTAAGGAAGCTGAATGCTCTCACCAGTTTCTTCTTTGCCGCTTTCTTGTCCTTACTGGATGCCGAAAGCTTAGAAATTGGCACTCCGATTTTAGCGTTGAGACCTCTCTCATCATTCTTGGAGATCTTCGTCTTGCCAAGGGAAGGCAGTGAGGTTCTCCTCTTCGTAGCTCGGCTGTCTGCAGAACCGTGGGCTTGCCCAGTCATCAGCTGCGAGGTGTGTGCATTCAGTTCAGTTTCCATGTCCAAGTCCGTTGTAGTCAGCTGTGTTGTCGTATGCAGTCGCTGTATTGATCCATCAGAAGCCCTAATCGAGTCCACTGCCGTATGCCCGGTCGTCAACAGTGCCGCGGTTGCCGTCGGCAAGGTCGAGTGCGCTGGGGCACTCTGCCCGCCCGGTACGGCAGCGCGTCAAGCATTTTCCTCGTTGCTTCCTCATCATAGCACGGCGGTCAACTCTGAACGAAAATGGTTATTATATCACCTGAAAGATCTCAGTGTGCACGTTTCTTAATTTTATTCATCCTCTAAAGACTCTGTGTGGAGAAATCTGCTCGATTAAGAGATATACTCTCTGACGAACAAACTGAGGAATGTTAAATAGCCGTGGGAAAAACGACATGATACGGAAACACTTTGTCAAATGTTCTTATCTATCGATAATTCGTATTTCGTTTTAAGTCAACGACTTAATGGCACCCTGATTTGATTAAATTTGTACTGTGAATAATTTCTAGAAGCATTGAATATTAATGTTAGCTTTTCACGTGAAATTTTCCGTAACTGCTTGTTTATCTATACATATAAAGATGAATGTACGTATATTTGTTTGCTTGTTTATTTGTTTGTTCTTAGTAAAAATCCACAAATTTCATCCGATCTCGATGAAACTTTGTACACTTATCCTTTGAAACAAGGAGAAAAATACTGTCTACATTTGGTTGAAAAAAATTCCGTCGGATCGAAGTTGTCCGGTTCAAATCGGGCATTAGCAGCCGAGAAATTCGTAATTAAAATGACAGAAATGTTGCCGAAAAATTCGTAACTTAAATTGTGTCGATACTTTGCAGTATGCTAGTTGGCATTTGGATGGATATAGCATACTTTTTTCTGTATAAATAATACATTTTGTCATATAATTTTGAAAAATTACTGAACGGCGATAGGATGTGTACGTCGCTGTACTCCATTTTCAAATAGCGGTCCGGTAGCTCAGTGATTAAAGCACTTGCTTTCTGCTGTTTGGAGCGTGGTCTCCGATTCAAAACCCGGTGAGATCAAAGGCTTTTTTTAATAATTGTTTTTTGTATTACCGTCGGTTGTTCGAATTGTATGTTAAACTTTAGATACCGCAAAATTAGGAGTGCAATACGAGGCAAATCGTAGGTATTCTAACAATGTTGTAGATGCACACTTTTTACGTTATATTGATCCCTCAGGGATTGTTACTCTCGCAGTCTGTGTGTGTGTGATCTGCACTATTAATACTATAAGACTCTGTCGTTTTGTTACGTTTTGACGGCTAAATGGCTTTACCGATATTGATGGAATTTGACAAGGAATTACTTTGTATCTGAAGGAAGGGCTCAGGGCATTTTTTTCGGTATGAAAAACATTTGTAGTCGCGAAATTTTGAGAACTTATCGAATGGTGACAGTGGGACGGATGTGGGTGTTAGTCTGTGATGTTACGTCAGTTGCTCAAGCTGTGCTTCTCTCGCATTATGTTAGTGTATATTTTGTTAATAAATTTCGTTTAGTGATAAAATATATTATTTAGTATAGATGTCGATTTTCTCTGAACTATTACTTTGTGTCTGCTTAAGTGTTTCTGGCACCAGTTTATTTTATCTTCTTTTTTGACATGCCTTGCGGGTGTAAACTGTCCTAAGGTATAGCTCTAGTAGAGCACGAGCAACTAAAGTCATAAGTACCCAAGTCTCGGATGTTCATTCTGAATAAAGAAGGAAAGACCAAGCTGAAACAAAGCTGCCCTTAGTTAATCCCCCCTTCTCCCACATCCCCGCATATTCGTTTGTTTTCTGTTTTCAAATATGTATAAAATTGATTCTCTTCATGAGACATGTTCGACGGTAGAATGATATAGTGATGACCTTCCTGTCATATTATGTCGACTCGGTGTTGTTTGGGACCAATCCTTTGTTACCATCAGCTTTCTATATTCAATTCTGGCAACTAACTTCTTAATCCACGCTAGTACTTAATATTCAGTTGCCTAAATTGTAAGACAAGGTACTGTAGCTTTTTGTTATATCTTTGATTATTTATACACTCACATAATTATAAACATACCGCTATCTGTATGCCTCTCTTATTAGATAAATATATTGTCAGGTTATGATACTTTTACTGGTAAATGATAGAATGCCATTTCACGCCCTTCTTTCATAACACCACATTATCAAAATATTTAAATGATCCTTATTAATTATTAAAATTAATAGTAAGGTACAAAATTAATAATAAGGTGATTATAAATTATAATAATATATATACTTCCCATTGCTGAGCCAAAACCCGTGTGTTTCGCAAGCAAGGGTTACATTTGCGACTGAAAAGCTAACTCTAGTAACTGACGCATTTGGAATCGCTGTTATTAAAACTAGACAATCGACCTACTACCTATGAAGTACATACTTATTTAGCGCTACTCCATTCTGTTCAATTAAAAGAGAGAAGGTGCAATAATAACGTCTGTCATCCTGTTTGGCAGTAACATTTCAATTAGGTTTTATCCAAAATATTCGGAGTTAATGTTTGGATAATTGCTATCAATAAGCTAATGATCTAGAAGGAACTCTTAACGGATGTTTTATATTCCTTTCGCACTCCGAGTTGTGCTTCTGTAATCCGTATCTTGCCTTACTATTCCACCAGAGATGATGCGGAGTTCACATACGTCATCGAGGGTAGCATGTTCCCTTGTATGACTGGAATCTCATTCTCTACGCAACCTGCACTGTTTATTCTTGAGTGTCTGTGGCACTACCTGTCACACAAACAGAATGAAACTTCTTAAAACTATGCATGTAAAGGAAGCGTTGAGAACAAGAAGTTTTCCTTCTCCAAGCCGTTACCAGAATAGTTGCGGTTCCAGATCATTGGCTTAATGTTTACGATTCGGCTGCCCTCAACTGGGAAACAGGGGCGAAAGAATTGAGTGAAAAGTTAATACTTATTATGGAGTAAATAAACTAACGTTGGTGATGTTACCTGGCACTCAAATGGTTTTTCGCCGGTGTGTATACGCATATGGTGCGTGAGTAGCGTCGTGCGGGAGAAGCCCTTGCCGCAGACAGTGCAGCGGTGAGGCCTCTCTCCCGTGTGTATGCGCATGTGCAAGTTATAGGGTGAGCGCTGATTGAAGCGACGGCCGCATTCTTCACACGCATACTCCTTGGCGTTGCGGTGTATCTTCATGTGCGAGCTGAGGTAGCTGCGATCGTTGAATTCCTTGCCGCACTCGGGACACTCCGCGGCGTACTCTCGTGTGCCAGTGTGCACAGACATATGATGTTTGTAGTTCCGCTGATGTCTGAACGACTTGCCGCACTGCATGCAAAGAAACGGCTTCTCGTCTGTGTGCGTCCGCCCGTGAACCTGCAAACCGGCACACCAATTCGTTAGTTTTAACTGATTATCTACTGCCGCACTGATACATCAATAAAATATTGATATGTTATTTAAGTCAGCAAGAGTCCAGTTGAACTTCTGATGCTTCAAATAATTTTGTCTGAAATTTTGTGGTTGAGGGTCAATCGCTTTTAGATATATTTGAAATCATTAGTGGGGGACGAGGATGGTTCTCAGCCAAACAAAGGATATGCAATTGAGGGAGACCCACGGAGTTATTGACAGCTTGATGGACAAGCGCCACTACCACCCCTTCTCCTCCCCTCCAGCACTCCTAACTTAAATTTGGAGTAACAAATTGCTTCCTTAATCTAACTTTGGCGACACAATAACAACGTATATTGCCGCAACAAGTGCCGTTGACAGACTGATAAAATGTAGGGTAGGTGGTGTAGCTTAACACCCCCCCCACCCATCCCCTCCCCCGCAAATCGCTCCTCTCACAGACCATGACGTTGACAGATTGACGGACAGTTAATCTATATTACAACAGTGCTTTGTTTGACGCAGTATACAACAGTCTCACTCCCTCCCCTTCGGTCAAACTGCATTCAGCAGTTTTCCCCCATCGCTTCTTATACTTCCCCCAATCGGCCTGCCAGCGTTAGTTTTCAGACGTGGCCCGTCATGTGTTTTTTTTCTCGTCGCTGTATCAGCTGAACGCTGATGATTCAAAACGTTTAGCGGTAGGTTAATCATTGAAGTGTGATTTTGAACCGGTTCTGGTGCTCGAAATAGTGAGACACAACAAAGGTACACTAACTTTTGAAGAAGGGAACGAGCTGGTCCAAATATGGGACGCAGTGTCCGATTTACTAAACTGCCCCAGCGCCAAGACTAACGTCCCACTCGGCGAGTCGACAGTCTACTGCCAAACTGGGGGGTGGAAATATGTTTAAGCTCAATGCTGATCCTGCAAGCGGCGTCCTCTTCGGAGGCTGGTGGAAATATGTTTAAGCTCAATGCTGAAACTGCAAGCGGCGTCCTCTTTGGAGGCTGAGCCACATCAATGCGACGCATGTTTCTACCGGTGTTTGTATCTCGCACTTGAGAGAATTGTTGTTTGCTCTAATAACCAACTTCTTCTTATTAGTATTCAGAGACAAATAACTGTCCATGAACCTGTGGGTATATCAGTTTATTCTTCGAGTAATGAAATTTACAATTTGACTCGTCAGTGTTCGGAATCGTATTGTAAGTTTAAAAATTTACTAACTGTATTGTATACTCGCCGTGGCTCAAATTTTTCACTATTTTTTTGAGCTAATGCATCGCGAATGAAGACACCAAGAAAATTGGGTATACACAAATTCTTTACATAGTTTACATGTCTGCGTATATCTTCATTGTCATGTAGAATACTCAAACAAGTACATGGACCGATCGGCAATGATGATGATGTAACCAAGCGATACGTTGACAATACAGCTACGTTCATTAAGGAAAATCCAAAGAAGCTACTAAGATCGTAACTATTACGACAACGAGTGCGTAAACTAAGTCTGTGTCTTTATTGTTTTTTTGTTTTGGAGTCTGATGCTGCAGTTTCGAACTCTCAGATTACTTACCACATTAAATAGCATATCTCTGCTATCGACGGGGAGCAGAAGTGTTTCTTTGATCACGTGACAAGGCTATAAATTAGCAAAGCTAGTAGACAACCAAATATTTAACTCAGCTACCGTTTTGGCAGGACTAGTTACCTGGTTATAAAAAATGCTTTATTAATAGTGATCCATTAACAGCAGATTATATCATGATCAGTAAAGTCATGTAACATGTCAGAAAAATATCAAATGAAGGTTATAAGTGTGGTATAAACTTTTGACAGACGTTTTCTTGCTCTTTTTAAACATTATTTCTTTCTGTTAAATGGTTTCCCAATTTATTGAACCTTATAGTCAAAATTTTGCTATCTGATCGCTGTAAGTGTGTATAATATCTTCCATCACGAAAAATCATTTTGACGCGAAAGAATCTATTCGCTCGATAAATATGATGATAGCCGGTCGAAATTTCTTGTGTTACAAAGTACAGTCAGATCTGAATCGCTAATAACTACGAGACTAATAATGGGTTAATAATTGTTGAGCCCACAACGGGTAGAGCATGTCTGTACCAGTTCGTCGTGCAGCATGTGTATTTCCTGTGAAGTCATCGCACTAGTGTGAGTGCATGTTGTCGATTGTTTTGGAATTAGCGTAGTGTAAAGTTATAAACACGTGGAAATAATTGTTATCACCAAACCCAGCAAACCCACCAACCAGCCAGCCAGCTATCGATCAATAAGTTTACTTCAGGTTCTATCTAAAATCTTCTAAAGAATCATCAAGAAACAAACATGCAAATATCTTAGACAGGCTTAAGTCATACCCATGTATCAGTTCGCATTTCAAACATACCACTCTACCACCCATCAACTTCTCCGGATCACCGAAATCATAGCACGAGCTTTCGAAAGAAAACAGCACAAGGTTGCCGCATTTCTAGACGTTACACAGGGTGCCGAGAAAGTGTAGCATGCTGGACTATTGTATAAACTGCGCAAAATTGAAGTCCCTGATTGCTTGTATAGTATCCTTCACTGCTTCCTACTACGACGAGTCCTTCTCTGTAAAAATTGATTCAGTCAATTCCACTCCGCACCCAGTCCTAGCTGGAGAGTAGGGGGAAAAGGCCGGTGACGGCTATTACCCCGGACCAAAAAAGTGTAACATCAAAGGATGCCGCCTCGCCTGCTTGTAACTGATATACCATTCCCCCTCCCCTCCTTGTAACCTGATACCACCGTCACCTCTCCACTAACCTCAGTTCCCCCTCCTTGTAACCTGATACCCTACCACTGACCTTGAAATCGGGCAGGTGTTCCAATGTAGCCTGATATCCTTTCCTTGGCTTTGATACCTGATACTCTATGCAGCTGTTCCACTGTAACCTGATACCCATCCGTTGACCTTGAAACCCGATACTCAATGCAGGTGTTCCTTCCGTGTAACCGGATATCCTACCGTTGACCTTGAAACCCAATATTCTATGCAGGTGTTCCAGTGTAACCTGAAACCCTTCCATTGGCCTTGAAACCTGATACCCCGCGGTGTAACCGGATATCCTACCGTTGGCCTTGTAATCTGATACTCTATGCAGGTGTTCCTTACCAGTTGTAACCCGATACTCTATACAGGTGTTCCAGTGTAACCTGAGATCCTAATATTGGCCTTGTAACCCGATACCACGCGGTGTAACCTAATATCCTAACTCTGACCTTGAATTCGAAACCGCGGGCAGGTACAAACCTGTTGTAACCTGATACCCCGCGCCGAGAACAGTAGGCGATAAACCAGTTTTTGTTGAGAGGGCGGGCGAACAAAAACCGGTTCTCTCTACCTGGAAACGTGCGGGGGTAAGACGATCAAATATTTACGCTTGGCGAGTCGAGTCACGCCCTTTGGGTGATTTCAGTAAGAATTAAGACATTCATGAATTGAAATTTGATAATATATTTAGGGGTTTGTATAAATAAAAACACATTGTATCCAATTTGATTTGTTTTTTATTTCACCCACCATTGGGTAATTAAAAATACATTTTCATCAAAATAAGTGTCCTTTACAAAGTTTTATAAAATTATTTTTCATGAGTTCTCGTAGAGGCAAACACCCCAAACCTTCAATATTGTGGGAGACAATAGTCTTATTACAATTAAATAGACATTTGGTGTCGTAAAGATGTTCCTCGATATTAAATTATTTGTAAACTCACTTCTTTCTGGCATTGTCTGCATACGTTAATCAATATTCCACATACAAATTACAACCATTAGAGCTTGGTGGGTGAGCAATGAAGTCTTAGTTAAGTCTTCGGGAGGTCTTCGGGTGGTCCCGGGTTCATTTCTAGACTATTCATATTTTCCGAAACTACGCTATGGAAATGCCGCGGTGATTCCTTTTATAAAGGCACACTTTGTTAGAAGTAGTGAAGAATATGTAATGTCCCCAAAAATTAATGAAGAACGTTGTAATGCGTCCATGCTTTGGATTCCTTTTAGTTTTTCCATGGCTGAGTGCTTTATGCTTCGCAGCCAGGAGACAGAGTTTGTGGGAATGTTCGAAGTTAGTAACACTATCATATTTTACTTATTTAAAGATGAATGAGATTAAAAATAATGATAACAACGCCAACCTGGACTACACTGCATGTATTTTCAATGAGTTAATGAAATTTACTTTCATCTCTCGGTTCTAGGGTACAAAATATATTTAAGGATAGAGCAACTTTCCTAACAGTCATCATATAGCTAGGTGAAACTTTCTTACGAATTTTTATGACTAGCTACGTATTGGGGATTTCATTTTAATGTCTCCATTTTAATCCTCGATAGTTCTTAACTCATATGGCATTTACTTTCTGTTACTATAAAAGCGTCTCACGTAATTACAGATCATTTAGCGCCAGAGCGACTTAGAGGTTAAAGCGTCTGACTGGAGATTGAAAGGTCCCCGGTTCGAATTTCCGTATCGGTGATGGATACTCATAGGCATGTAACCAGACATAGCTTGCTATGAACTATTCATGGTTCATTTTGCTTCGTTAAACTGCAGGTGCCCTTAAGTAAGATAAGGAAGGAAGGAACTAGCCACCCTATCTCCAATATATCTCCTTCGGTAAGGTTTCAACCAAAAACTAAAAGTACTTCACTTGTGCGCGCTAAGAGTGAGTGGCTGTTTAGAAAATAGAAGATAGTGTGGATTATGAGTAGCCGACTCAATGGGCTAAGAGTATAAAAAAACAAAGGAAATAAAAATTAAGGTATTTTGATTTTAGTGAATGAAACAAATTGTGAGAATTTGGAGCATCAACAAACAGGAAGCGCTATTTGTTTAACAGTAAATTAGAAGTGCATGTTAGTCTTGAAGAACAGAGTATTGTTAAAATTCTTATAGGAGAAAACGCAAGATCTCGAAAAGGTAAAAAAAAAAAAGAATAAAAGGTTTGTCGAGGAAATTCTGTCATAGGGGTTCGATATCCAACACAGTCTTAACGTTAGGTTTTCTATCGTTTCCCCAAAATCAGTGCAGAAATGATTACATTCGTCCACGTTTCAGAGGATGCATGTTTAATTTTTGAGACTAGTGAATTTTTAATGTTCAGCGCTGTCATAGGGTGATATCGGGTTTTCTCTTCAATACAATCCATTCGAAGTCCTTTCAGAGTTATTACTTGAATGCCTGTCTGAAAATCAGACTGGTGGGTGAGTTTTTAAAGCAAAATAATGAATAAGCAGTTGTCGAGGATGTAGGTTATATTGAATTCATAGAGACGATGCCTTACCACAAGGACAGCAAATTGAGTTCTGAACAAGGGTAGTTCGAGTAATATCTCCTCCATCAACCAATCTACAAACTTTACCAAACAGGGATTTATATTCGTGCTGTATATCTCTTAAGATCACCACGAAATATTTTATACAGTTTTGTTTCTAACAGTTTGAACTTTAGTTATATAATGTCAAAGACAATGACGATGTTATTATCATCGGAAACGTGCGTATCCATCACCGATACGGAAATTCGAACCGGGGACCTTTCAGTCTCCAGTCAGACGCTTTAACCTCTAAGTCGTTCTACATCTACATCTATACTCTGCAAATCACAAATACTGTGGGTGGCAGAGGGTGCTAAGCACCAATCCTAATTCTGCGCATTCCAATCCCGAATAGATCGAGGAAAGAAGGAATACATAAATGAATCAGTACGGCATCTTATTTCTCTAATCTTATCCTTCCTGTCATTGCGACCTAAATAGGTTGGCGGAAGAAGTATTTCGTTGCACTCGTAACTTAAAGATTTTCGCATATTCTCCAGCAAATTCAAACGAAAACGACGTCGTCTGTCCGCCAAACAATCCCAGCCCAACCCACGAATTAGCTCTGTGACACTTACGTAAGGACTGTAACTAGCAGTCACGAATCGAGCGGCTCTTCTCTGTACTCTCTCTAATGTGTCAATCAATCCCTTGCGATACGGATCCCAAATTCCACAACAGTATTCCAAATGCGGACGCACTAGTGTTTTGTACGCTATTTCCTTTGTATGAGCATTACAACTTCTCAAAATACGTCCTATGAATCGTAGTTTGGAATTAGCTTTTCCTACAACGGAAGTTATGTGCAAGTCCCATTTCATGTTGCTTTGTACTGTTACGCCTAGATACTTCAGGGAATCTACAGTGTCAACAACTGAATTGTTAACTTTGTACTCCAGAGCAAGCGGGGTCTTTTTATTACTTACGTGCATTGCCTTGCACTTTTTACAGTTAAGTGTAAGCTGCCATTCACGGCACCATTCCAAAATAACATCCAGATCGCGCTGAATTTCTAAGCAATCGTCGGAGCACCTCACTTCCCTATAAATAAGTGCATCATCAGCAAAAAATCGCATACTGCAATCAACGTTGTCACCGAGATCGTTTATAAAAATTAAGAAAAGAAGTGGTCCTATTACACTTCCTTGAGGAAAGCCCGAAGTAACATCTAGTTTAGAAGAGGCTTCCCCGTCTATAACGACATACTGTGACCGACCAGTTAGAAAATCGCGTATCGATTCGCAAATCTGATCAGATATACCGTACGCTCGGATTTTCGCTAAGAGTCGGTTGTGTGGTACAGAGTCGAAAAGCTTTCTGAAAATCCAAGAAAATAGCATCAACTTGTGATCCCGCATCAATAACTTTCATTACATCATGGGAAAATAGAGCCAGTTGCGTTTCACATGATCGGTTCTTCCGAAATCCGTGTTGGTATGCTGTAAGTAGCTCGTTTTCATCTAGAAACTTCATAACGTTAGAGCATATGACATGCTCCAGAATTCTACTGCAAACAGATGTTAGCGATATCGGACGATAATTCCTAGGATCTCTCCGATCTCCTTTCTTGAAAACGGGAATCACCTGCGCAATTTTCCAGTCAGAAGGTACTTTTCTTTCCTCTAAAGATTTACGAAATATATCTGAAAGAAATGGTTCTATTTCTTCCGCGTATTCCGAAAATACTCTTACTGGTACACCATCGGGACCCGGCGCTTTCCCCCACTTCAGGAGCTTTAATTTCTTTATGATACCTACACTATCAATTTTTTCTGGATCCACTTCAAATTCAACACGCCGTGGAAAAACGGGAATGTTTTCCATGTTTTCGTCAGTGAAGGAATTTTTAAATTCGGCGTTAAATACGGTAGCCTTGTCGCGGCTGTCATCAACTTCCCGACCGTCTTTTAGTAGAACTGGCATATTGTTGTCACAACCACCTATTTTTTTTACATACGACCAAAATTTCTTTGGATTTTCAATGAGGCTCTTGGAAAGTGAGTTGCATCGAAAGTCATTGAAGGCTTCGCGCATCGCATTCTTGACCTGTCCTCTTGTCTCAGCTAGTTTTTCTAAATCACTCCTATACATCGTCCTTCTTGAGCGTGCATGAATCTTCCTTTGCTTTTTAAGTAACCTTTTGACATCACGCGTATACCACGGTGGATCGTTCCCATCCCTGATTATCTTTTCGGTATATGTAAGTCAATACCTTCCTTGACTATATTTATGCATCGAAGCCACATCCCTTCAACCGAACCTCTTTCTTCTATAAAGGTAATGTAATTATCCCTCAAAAACGTTCTTAAACTCTCCTTTGGGGCCTTTTCGAACCTGTAAACGACCCTTTCTATTTTATTTTTGCGCGTGAATGTTAATTTTACTGTAGCAATTACAGCTTTATGATCACTCATTTCCGTGGTGGTAGAAATGTCCATAAATAATTCAGGCCTATTTGTAACGAGAATATCTAAAATGTTTTCGTTTTCGTTGTCGCACAGCGTTGGTTCAGTGACGAGCTACTCAAGATTAAGATCTGAGAAAAGGTCGAGAATAATCTCACAGGATATTTTATCCCTGCTACCAGTAACGTGGGCATAATTACTCCAGTCAATATACGGCAAGTTGAAGTCACCTCCTAGTATTATTCCATGATCCGGAAATTGACGAGCTATTTTACTTACGTTATTTCTTAAGGCCTCAGCAACACCTACATCTGCATCTGGTGGACGATAGAAAGACCCTATTACAAGTTTTGTCCTAGCTACTTTTAGTCTAATCCATAGGATTTCACAGACCGTATCAATATTTATTTCGTTACACGACACGTGTTTACGAACAGCTATAAATACACCACCTCCATTAGAATGTAACCTATCATTACGGAAAACATTCATGCTATGGTTAAAAATTTCTGCTGAACTTATATCCGGTTTTAACCAGCTTTCAGTACCTAATACTATATCAGCTTCTGTGCTACTAACAACGCTTTCAAGCTCAGGCTGCTTATTACAAACACTTCTACAGTTTTTAACGAGTACTTTTAACGGTCGAGATTGATTTTCGCTACTCTTAACATATGGTGCCGAATTTGATTGAGCTGCCCGTGACTGTAATCCCAGTTTCGGGTCTTCCTCCCTCAGCCTAAAAAATCCCCCAATGCATTCCACACGGCCCCTGCCACCCATGTAGCCGATTCACGTGTGTAGTGCACACCTGATCTATCCAAGGGAACCCTACACGATTCGACCCCAGGGCGAAGATCAAGGAATCTGCAGCCATGATTATCGCAGAAACGACACAGTCTCTGGTCTAGACCCTCGACTCGGCTCTGAACCAGAGGTCCACAGTCCGTTCTATCGACAATACTGCAGATGGTTAGCTCAGCCGAAATCTTGCGGTCATCAACCACAGAGCTCACCGTATGAGCAAGCCGCCGGAAGGAAGAGAGGATACCCTCCGACCCAAGGCGGCAAGCATCATTGGTGCCGACAGGAGCTACAATCCGCAGCTGGCTACACCTCGTCCGCTCAATGGCATCCGGGATGGCCTGTTCAACATCATGGATCAGACCGCCCGGAATGCACAAAGAATGGACATTGGACTTCATCCCAGACCTGTTCGTCATGACCCTAAGGGGCTCAATGAAACGCCTAACCATGGAGCTACCTATCACCAGAATCCCCTTCTTTGATCGACCAGACCTAGCGGGCGGGAGGGCTGGCAACTCGCTGATTGACGATTGTGGATCTGAATCAGATCCAGACATCAAACCAATTGGACAGTGGTACAGGCTTGCCCTCCTGGGATTCAGACCTGTACTCCTGCCCCCGCATGCGGCGTCGACGTCCGGAAACCACGCGCCAGACACCATCAGGTGACTGCCGCATAGGCCCCGAAGTCTCAGCCTGTACTGCAGGTACGATTTTTGGCAGGGGAGAACCTGTGACAACACCTGCTTCGTCAGGGTCACCCCTTCCACATCTGCTGCAGTCACCTAAGGCAGCTTCCAGCCTCGTAACTTTAGTTAGCAAAGCTGAAAGCTGAGCGCGAAAATAGCCACCTCAACCCTCGTCTGCACACAGCAGTCACAGTCCCTACACATATTGCTTTTAAAGCAAAAACTACGGAGAGGATAAAAGTTGAACTAACTGAGTAATCCAAATTAACTGTACACACTTTACTACCAACCGCTACACGACCTAAAGAGAACCTCCTGAGGAATTGAATTTAGACCAGACGACTGCACTTAGTAGTTAATAGGACGTACTGATGAACGGTGTTAGCCAACCAATGTACTAAATAAAAAAACAAATAAGCTCTATATACTTCCGTATAGAAAAAGCAAATAAATGCGATCACGATTGGAGCACGCTGTTATAATTCAATTAACGCAAATAAATCAAACGCTACCACAACACTTTAAATTATGTAAACAGATGGCGACACTCGTCACGACGGTTGCTGGGGACCAACTAGCTACTGCTCAGCGACGACGGAGGATATTCAAAGATAAAATCTACCTACAACACTTTAAAATAAAATACTCAGAAAAGGCGGCACTTGACGGTTGCTGGACTCAACTAGCACCTCCTCTGCGACGACAGAAGATATTCAAAGATAAAATCTACCTACAACACTTTAAAATAAAATACACAGAAAATGCGGCACTTGACTCGACGGTTGCTGGAACTCAACTAGCCCCTCCTCTGCGACGACAGAAGATATTCAAAGATAAAATCTAACTACAACACTTTAAAATAAAATTCTCAGAAAAGGCGGCACTTGACTCGACGGTTGCTGGACTCAACTAGCACCTCCTCTGCGACGACAGAAGATATTCAAAGATAAAATCTACCTACAACACTTTAAAATAAAATACACAGAAAATGCGGCACTTGACTCGACGGTTGCTGGAACTCAACTAGCCCCTCCTCTGCGACAACAGAAGATATTCAAAGATAAAATCTAACTACAACACTTTAAAATAAAATACTCAGAAAAGGCGGCACTTGACTCGACGGTTGCTGGACTCAACTAGCACCTCCTCTGCGACGACAGAAGATATTCAAAGATAAAATCTACCTACAATACTTTAAAACAAAATACTCAGAAAATTCGGCACTTGACGGTTGCTGGAACTCAACTATCCCCTCATCTGCGACGACAGATGATATTCAAAGATAAAATCTACCTACAACACTTTAAAACAAAATACTCAGAAAAGTCGGCACTTGACTCGACGGTTGCTGGAACTCAACTATCCCCTCCTTTGCGACGACAGAAGATATTCAAAGATAAAATCTACCTACAACACTTTAAAATAAAATACACAGAAAATGCGGCACTTAACTCGACGGTTGCTGGAACTCTGGCGCTAAATGATCCGTAATTACGTGAGACGCATTTATATTAACAGAAAGTAAATGCCATATGAGTTAAGAACTATCGAGGATTAAAATGGAGACATTAAAATGAAATCCCCAATACGTAGCTAGTCATAAAAATTCGCTAGAAAGTTTCACCTAGCTATATGATGACTGTTAGGAAAGTTGCTCTATCCTTAAATATATTTTGTACCCTAGAACTACGAGAGATGAAAGTGAATTTCATTAACTCATTGAAAATACATGCAGTATAGTCCAGGTTGGCGTCGTTATCATTATTTTTAATCTCATTCATCTTTAAATAAGTAAAATATGATAGTGTTACTAACTTCGAACATTCCCACAAACTCTGTCTCCTGGCTGCGAAGCATAAAGCACTCAGCCATGGAAAAACTAAAAGGAATCCAAAGCATGGACGCATTACAACGTTCTTCATTAATTTATGGGGACATTACATATTCTTCACTACTTCTAACAAAGTGTGCCTTTATAAAAGGATGCACCGCGGCATTTCCATAGCGTAGTTTCGGAAAATATGAATAGTCTAGAAATGAACCCGGGACCTCCCGAAGACTTAACTAAGACTTCATTGCTCACCCACCAAGCTCTAATGGTTGTAATTTGTATGTGGAATATTGATTAACGTATGCAGACAAGGCCAGAAAGAAGTGAGTTTACAAATAATTTAATATCGAGGAATATCTTTACGACACCAAATGTCTATTTAATTGTAATAAGACTATTGTCTCCCACAATATTGAAGATTTGGGGTGTTTGCCTCTACGAGAACTCATGAAAAATAATTTTATAAAACTTTGTAAAGGACACTTATTTTGATGAAAATGTATTTTTAATTACCCAATGGTGGGTGAAATAAAAAACAAATCAAATTGGATACAATGTGTTTTTATTTATACAAACCCCTAAATATATTATCAAATTTCAATTCATGAATGTCTTAATTCTTACTGAAATCACCCAAAGGGCGTGACTCGACTCGCCAAGCGTAAATATGTGATCGTCTTACCCCCGCACGTTTCCAGGTAGAGAGAACCGGTTTTTGTTCGCCCGCCCTCTCAACAAAACTGGTTTACCGCCTACTGTTCTCGGCGCGGGGTATCAGTTTACAACAGGTTTGTACCTGCCCGCGGTTTCGAATTCAGAGGCAGGATATTAGGTTACACCGCTAGGTATTGAGTTACAAGGCTAACATTAGGATCTCAGGTTACACTGGAACACCTGCATAGAGTATCGGGATACAACAGGTAAGGAACACCGATTACAAAGCCAACGGTAGGATATCAGATTACACCGCGGGTTTCATGGCCAACGGAAGGATTTCAGGTTACACTGGAACACCTGTATAGGGTATCGGGTTTCAAGGTCAACGGAAGGGTATCAGGTTACAGTGGAACACCTGCATTGAGTATCAGGATTCAAGGCCAACGAAAGGATATCAGGTACACTGGAACACCTGCCCGATTTCAATGTCAGCGGTAGGGTATCAGGTTACAAGGAGGGAGTGGGAGGGGGATATCAGTTACAAGGAAGGGAGGCAGCATCCTTTGATGTTTCATTTTTTTCGTCCGGGGTACTAGCCGTTACCGGCCTTCAGCCCCTACTCTGGAGTTCCACATGCCTCGGTCCTCGGACCAACGTTCTACAATATCTTCACCTCTGATTTTCCGGATCTGACCACTTCTGATGTAGCAAGGTATACCAATGACACGTCATTGTTCAAATCCCAATGAAGATATTCATACAGCTGTTCGCAACTTTCAGGTGTCCCTTACTTCCTTAACTAATTGGTTGAACATGTGACGCATCGCACTAAATCCCAACTAAGTGCATAACGATGAAGTTCACTATCCGACGTCTGGTTCTACCAACTCCAATTGTTATCAATGCCACACCTGTACCATTGAACCGTCCTATCAAGACCGTCAAATACATGGGAATGCATCTGGAACGACGACTGGGACGACTGACTTGGAATGCCCACATTAACTATAAACTCAACCTCGCATATTCCCGGCTTACTAAATTATATCCTACTAGCTGATACCCGCGATTTCGTAACCGAATATTAAGAATTTCTTTGCCAGAATTGAATATAGAAACTTGTTGGTAACGAAGGATTGGTCCCAAACAACACAGAGTCGGAAAACTTTGACTGGAAAGCCATCACTATATCATTGCACCATCGAACCTGTCTCGTGAAGCCAATCAGTTTCCAACATATTTAAAAACAGGAAAAACAAACGAAGGTGTGGGGATGAGGGGGGGGGGGGGGGGGGGACGGGGTTTAACTAAGGGCAGCTTAATTTCCGTTTGGTCGTTTCTTCTTTTTTTTAGAATGAGCATCCATTTCATTTGTTCTAATAACTTTAGCTGCTTGTGCTCTGCTAGATCCTTAGGCCAGTTTACGTCCGCAAGGCAAATCAAAAGTAAGGCAAAATGAACTTGTGCCAAAAAATATTTTAGCAGACACAAGGTAATAGGGCAGAGAAAATAGACATCTATACTAAATTATGTGTATTTTTTTTTACCGAAATTTATTAACAAATCATACACTAACATAATGCGCGAGAAGCACAGCTTGAGCAACCGAAGTAACATTACAGACTAACACACACATCCATCTCACTGTCACAATTCGATAAGTTCTCAAAATTTCGAGACTATAACTGTTAATCATACCGAAAATAAAATGTCCTGTGCCCTTCCTACAGATACAAAGTATTTATTTCCTTGAAAAATTCCATCAATATCGGTACAACCACTTAAACGTCAAAACCTAACTAAAAGACAGAGACTTACTTCCGCATTTATAGTATTATTATTGCACTGATTGCGTACAACCCCTGAGTAAAAAAAGTGTACACCTACAGCATTGGGAGCCTACCTACGATTTGCCTCGCATTGCACCCCTAAATTTGTAATATTTACAGTTTCACATTCAATCTTGAACAACTGACGGTCCAGGCATGACTCTACGACCAAAAATAATTTTTAAAAACCTTTGCGTCCACGCAGATTTGAACCACAGACCACACTCCAAACAATAGGAAGCAAGCGCTTTAACCACTGAGCTACCAGACCGCTATATGGAAGTTACTAAAGAGACCTACACATCCTACGCGTCTGTCTATCGAGATTCAGCAATTTTTCAAAATTATAAGACAACATGTACGATTTTTACAGAAAATTTTTCATCCATGTAGACAGTAACCCCTGAGATATCAATACGAGCGTAAAAATGTGTGCACCTATAGCATTGCAAGACTACCTTCGATTTGCGTCGCATTGAATCCCTAAATTTGTGACATCTACAGTTTAACACTCAATCCGAATAACCGACGGTCCAGGCGTGACTCTTACGATTAAAAACAATTTTAAAAAATTCTTTGCCTCCACGGAGATTTGAACCAGAGACCACTTTTCAAACAGAAGTACGCAAGAGCTTTAACCACTGAGTTACCAGATCGCTATACAGGAGGGCAGTACATACACTGTATATCTTTCGCGTCTACATATCGCCGTTCAGTAATTATTTGAAATTATAAGACAACATGTATTATTTTACACAGATTATTTTTCAACCATATGTAAACAGTATTTTTCTCATTGTTTCAAAGTATAAGTGTGCAAACTTTTATCGAAATCGGATGAAAACTGTTGATTTGTACGAAGAACAAACTGTCGCGAAATAATCGCGGGAACACTTAGTTATGTTAAGTGGTGCAAGAAGCAGCAAGACAACGTAAGAGTATAGGCGTAGGAAAACGCCGTAGCGATACGAAACCGGAGAAACACGGGATGTTTGTAGGAGAGCAATATGTAGTCAACAAGAGGCAACGCGATAACATTAACAGTGGGGAAAGCAGAAGGTCGGAGCGAGGGTGATAGGGCTGCGTGTTGACAGCAGCGTAGGATTCCATTAACACGACCCGACCCGGTAGTCTACGTGACGGGAAACACGGAAGTTTCCAGAAGGGCAGATAGGACTGACGCAAGAAGGTAAACAAGCGACCAACGCCACAGAATGTTCTACAAGGTTAAGAGGATACAAATAATGTCGTCATTAAGAAGTATAAAAGGAGGTGGTTAGGCCACCGAGAGCCAGAGAGTAGGGCGGAGCAGTAACAGAGCAGGACTGTCAGATTGGGGCAGAAGCAGAGAGTAGGACGGATAGACAGACTAGTGCAGGGCACAGTAGTCGCCGTCAGTAGTTCAATGCTCAGTAGCAGTCTTCGATGCTGGTTTAGGATTTAGTGCCTCAGGAGTCTCATGGACGGTAGTCGTAGGGAAACTAAACTGATTAATCCCTATGGGAGATACTTTTCATACCGAGTTTATTTAAAGTTGATGCCGAGGATCCAGTTCCTGCTGAAGGAATTCCGCGAGCTGGAGATGTTAGAGGAATAGTACCTTGTAGCCACACACCTCCCTGGGATTTAGGTTTAAAAGAGAAGCAGGTCGGGCTTCGTGAGCTGTAGGTTTGTTTCCTCGCATCCTTGTTTTATTTCTTAAACCACTTTCCACACCGAGTTCCCAAGTTTGAAAATCATTACCCACGTGTATTCAGACTTCCAACAACAAAACGGAAGTCTAACTCCCAACTTCCGAACCGTTCGCGGAAGTAAATTAGCCAACCAGACGCAACAAAACAAACAAACATTCATACATTCATCTTTGCAGTGCTGTAGGTGTACACTTTTTTACGTTATATTAATACCTCAGGCGTGATTCGCAGTCATTGTGTGTGTGACATGCAGTAATCTATATATACTATGATGAATGTATGTACTTTTATTTGTTTGTTGCTTTGTTTGATCTTCATACAAATCCACTGTTTTCATCCGATCTCGATGAAAATTTGTACACTTATCCTTTGAAACAAGGAGAAAAATACTATCTACATTTTGTTAAGAATTATCAGTATAAATAATACATGTTGTCTCATAATTTCGAAATATTACTGAACGGCGATAGACAGACGCATTGGATATGGACGTCTCTGTACTGTTTTTCCTTGGAGCGGTCAGGCAGCTCAGTGGTTAAAGCGCTTGCTTACTAATGTATGGGTCGTGGTCTCCGGTTCTAATCTCTGTGCAGGCTAAGATTTTTTTAAAAATGTTTTTGATCGTAAGAGTCACGCCTGGGCTGTATGTTAATCGGATTGAATGTGAAACTGTAGATATCACAAAGTTAGGGGTGCATTGCGAGGCAAATCGTAGGTAGTCTTGCAATGCTGTAGGTGTACATTTTTTTACGTTATATTGATCCCTCAAGGCGCGATTCGTAGACAGTGTGTATGTGAGCTGCAGTAATAATACTATAAATGTGGAAGTGTGTCTCTGTCTTTTGTTACGTTTTCACAACGAAATGTCTTTACCGATATTGACGGAATTTAACATAAAAATCAGTAGGGAGGACACAGGACATTTTTTTTTCGGAACGATTGACAGTTTTAGTCAAGAACTTATCGAATGGTGACAGAGCGACAGATGTGTGTGTTAGTCTGTAATGTTACGTCACTTGCTCAAGCTATGCTTCTCGCGCATTATATCTATGTATCTATAAATGAGAAAAAGAGAAAGTTCGGATGTGTGTTTGGATGTACTTCTGGAATCAATAACGCCTTAATAAATCAACATACTTAAATGAAATTTCGCATGAAATTTCAGTTAATTGCGTGCGAAGTGACATAGGATAGATTTTATCCCGCAAAAACGCATAGTTCTTTTAGAAATTGTCATTAATATCAATTCGGAAACAACAAAGAGTTTCCTACTTCGTAGATAGCCATACCACGTTTACTCTTTGCTTTTTACATAAATCGCAAACATTACTTTTCAGAAATAAAAGCAAAAACCTTCTTACAAATGCAAGTTTATGTTTAGTTTAAAAGCCATAAAACCGACGCACTTGACAAATAAAAGTTTGGAAGCAGGAAATACAAATCTGTATTTAACCTTAAATTTAAAAAAAAAGTAGCTACTGTTGTCAAGTTCGAAAAGAGATGTTTTCATTTTCGTACATAAAACAGTATGACATATCAAATAATACACCATAATTGAAAAAAAAAATCGTATAATGCTATGAGAATACCAGCACGAAAGTCGGTTCACTAAAAGTGAAAAATGTTACAGTTCTATCTCGATTTAATTTATTTCCTGTTTCTTTTTTGGGGAGTAGTTTACGTCGCGATACATCACGTCACACCGTGACGTAGTGCTTATTAAAGTTTCTTAAATAACTGATAACTAAATTCCTCTTGCGTTTTGCTGTGACAAGAAGGTTTTGTTTCCATTCTGGTCCAGGCAGAATTTCAATCTAACCACAATCTCCGTTAATATTGTCGCTACAAAATCAAAGCCTCAATCACAGGTGCATTGATACAATAATTTTATCTTAAGTTATTGATGTGAATCGCGACGTAAACTTGAACCGTTCCTTCTGCCTTATGCTGTAACAAAAATCAATCTAGCAGAGCACGAGCAACTAAAGTTATTAGAACCCAAGAATTGGGTGATCATGCTGAAGAAAGAAGAAAAGACAGGTTTGAAATAAAGATGTCCTTAGTTAACACACACACATCTCCTCACCTTCGCCGTTTGTTTTTCTGTTTTTAAATATATTGGAAATTGATTGTCTTCAAGAGACAGGTTCGACGGTAGAGTGATATAGTGATGGCTTTCCAGTCGTATAATGCCGACTCGGTGTTGTTTGAGACCAATCCTTCGTTATCAACAACCTTCTATATTCAATTATGGCAAAGAAATTCTTAATCCACGTGTACGAAGTCGCGGGTGTCAGCTAGTCTATACTATTATAAATCTGTAAGCAAGCTGCGTTTGTAGTGAGGCTTGATCTCTAATAACGCAAAAACTACCGCATCAATTTGCATGGTGTTTCCAAATTTTTAAAGCTAATGTTGCTGATCAACATCTGCAGAAGTAGCTAACGACTAATATGTACCATGGGAAGAAGCAAGCCAGTAAAAAACTTCAGAAATGTGAAACTGTAGACCACAGATAATTATACACATTCAGACGGTCACTCCTTTCATAAAGAGACCTGACAAAATTTAGGATTTCCCTTTTTTTTTTTTTTTTTTTTTTTTTACTTCTGCGATTCATTTTTCTGGACCGCATACTTCAAAATAAAATACGCGAATCAAGTATAATCAGCATTTACTTGAATCTTAACAGGTCTGTTGAATTACGAAAAAGTTATATTAGGTACTAATATTGAAGACATGTATTGTCTCTGGTAGACTGTTATACAGTTTGTCTCTGGAATAAAATTGCTATGTGAACGCTGTACAATACAGCCACAATAAGCCAATACTTAATACGAAATTCAGTTTTTTCTCGAAGAGCGATGTCTGAAAAACAGCTATTATAAATATCAGCAAGTAATAAAACATACTTCTTTCATGACTTGAGCGGAATTGCACATATTTGGAAGTACTTTATTCGATTAATATGTCTCGTGGCTATAACGTGCAAATATAACTAGGCATCCGAAAATTCAGGTACATGCGACTCAAATAATTACATAGAAAATACGGATATATTGAAAGAAACTCAAATAAAAAATTTTTCATATCCTAATGCTACACCGCGTAAATTATAAAGCTAAAAGCATCGTCCCTTTGGCCTATAACAAAGCATATCAGCTGTCATCACTGTCCAGGATGCATTTCAATCGATTGACAACTTGCGATAATTTTGCCACTCAGAAATAATTGCTTGAGTTACATGCACATTAGTACATATACTGTACCGTGATCCATTTTGACATTTTTGAATTAATTATATCTGACTGAAATAATGACAATAATGATACGACGATTTGAAACCAAGATTAATTCCAATTCACGTAAATTTCTATTTTAAAGCAGGAATAATTGATGGTGTATCAACATAAAATAAAAACCAATATCCAAACAGCAAAAAATAAATAAATCAGAAAAAATTGAGATGCTGTGATTATTGGTAACGAATTTTTATTTCAAATATAACTAGGCATCCTAAAATTCTATTCTACACCGCGTAAATTTTAAAACTAAACCCGTTATGCCTGATGCTAAACAAAACGAGTCAATTGTCATCTGGTCCAGGCTGTTGTTTCGCCAGGTACTTACATGCGACTATTACATAGAAAATACGGCTATATTGAAAGAAACTTAAATTAAAAATGTTTCATATCCTAATGCTACACCGCGTAGATTATAAAGCTGCAGGCATCGTCACTTAGGCCTATAACAAAGCATCATATCAGCTGTCAGGTTGCATTTCAAGCGATTCACAACTTGCCACTCAGAAATAATTGTTTCAGTTACATGCACGTTACTACTTAAACTGTACCATGATCACATCTCGACATTTTTGGATTAATTATATCTGACTGAAATAATGACAGTAATGATACGACGATTTGAAATCAAGAGTAGCTCCAATTCACGTAAATTTCTATTTTAAAGCAGGAATAATTGATGGTGTATCAACATAAAATAAAACCAATATCCAAACAACAAAAAATAAAAAACAACAAAAAATAAATAAATCAGAAAAATTGAAATGCTGTGATTATTCGTAACGAATTTTTATATTTCAGCACACTTCCAAGAGGACTAAGTCGTAGATTACTGCTATATTTACATAAATTTATGGCACCGCGGTTATGTTGCAATCCTCGGTTTCCACATTTAAAAATAAACTTTTTTTAGTTAAGTATCATGGATACAATATTTTTCATTATATCCACAGATACATCCTTAACAAAGCTTATACCTAGCTATATAATCCCAGGCAAAGTTTACACATAAAATCGCAAAAAAAATTACACATAATGATTATAATATCAGCTTTCTTAACGTTACAACTGTTATATATCCATTTAAATTTTCGGTACCACGGTTAATGAAAACATTTTAATTGTTAGTGCTGTGAGTTGGGTAAGTATAAAAGTTTATGATATGCCCTTGCGAAAGAGATCTAATCTGTCGGGGTCAACTTCTGCAGCTAAAAGATGTCGCCGAAATCGGCTAAATGAGAGTGAAATAGACCGACAACATCGTCTGCAACCGAACCTAACGTATTAACCGAAACAAACGAAACTATTCAGAATACATTAACAGTTCATGCCTTTCCACATTAATGTCTGATAAGAGAATAAAATCGGTAAATAATTTCTACACCTGCCAAGGCACGCGCGCGTGAAGCAGCGGGCAAATGCTAGTCTTTATATATATAGATTATCAGCCGGAAGTCTTATCTCACCTTAATTCGACCACTACTGACACCTGCCCAGTCTGGGGAGGTGCTGCTGCCAGCAAAATCAAGAGGATTCAGTTGCTTTAAAACAGAATATTACGCATCTCCGTCTATGCATCATGGTTTGTCCGCAATTCGCAGTTGCATCGCGAACTCAGACTGCCTACCATCGCGCAGTTTATTCTAGACCAAGCACGACGCTTTTACCATCATCTTCCTACCAGGAGCTGTTTATTACACTCTAGGCACCAGATCCGATATACCTACAAGAATCATTAGCCGCTTACCCCAAGATCTTCTCTTCTAGATGGACACTTAGAACTACAATTAACTCTGACCTCACGTGATAAAATGCCTAAATGGTTATTGTACTTATTGTTCTTGATGGAATCGATGAGTTAACCTCACCCAAAGTGCCTCGCCGTTTAAGGTTTATCAATCAATTTTTTTTTTTACTCCAATCTGTAAAGCATAAATACGCTGAACGATTGTAATAAATAAGTTAAAAAAATCTTTTCTCGCCTCTAATGACTTCGAGGTTGACGAGCTATAAAGACATTAAAGAAGAATAGATAAATACTCTATCATTTCAAGAAACGTGTATCATGTATCTTGAACCTCATTGAAAGAAAACCATCCGAAACCATATCATTTTTGCCATAACACTCAAGTGAAGCAACACCCGCTTCTTGGATTGAGTTGTTTTGTAAGGGTTGCTTGCACTTATGGAAATTCTGTCTAAGAAATACTTACATAACTTTTTTTAAATATATGAGTCCATACAGTTTGAAAGAATATAGAAAGTTTAATAAAGCGTTTTAAAACAATCGCATAAAACAGTGAAATCCTACTAGATATTTGGTTATATGGTATCGGGTATCGAACCCTTACATCCCACATGACAGACCGAAACCTTAAAAACTCACCTTCCAGACTCAATATTTAGACCAGCATATATATAACCATGGAAGGATGACGTATGGAAAGCTCTGGAATTATCCTAGCTCTCGCCTCGAGTGATTTTGGGAAACGATAGAAAACCTGACGTGCAGAAGTCGAACCCCGATGACTGAATTTACTCGACAAACCGTTTTTAGACTTTCGACAGTTTCTGATGATCTCGCGCCCTCGCTTTTAAGAATTTTAATAATAATCTGTTCTTCAAAGCTAGCATACACTTTTTTTTTACTATCAAACAAATAGCACTGTGTGTTGGTTGACGAACATCTAAAACAGATTCCCACGATTCAAGCAAATGCAATCAATTCTGGCGTTTGTTTCCTCCATAAGTCGGTAAAATCGAAATACTTACTTTTAATGTCCTTAGTTTTTATAGTCCTATCCCATTGAGTCGGCTTCCGATAGTAACAATATCTTCTCCCCTGTAATATTTTGTAAACAGCATCTCACCTTCCCGGAGGATGTTGTAACACGGACAGTAGCGCTAATCAGAAACGCTTAAATGATGGATGGCAGGTCCCGTCTATAGTCAAAATGATCAGCATTATTTACTGTAATAGATTCATAGAAGGAAATATTTTCTAAAGATATCCGCCTCCTTACTGGTCTTCAATATATTGATAAAAGTTTCACCAAAGCATAAGCCTTGGGTCACACAGCAATAGACTTTGTTATCCATCCATGAAGATAATCATGTGATTGGTAATTGCTTCCGTTTTCACACTATCTCTGCTTGTATTCCAGAAGATGCAGTACTATCGTTAACTCCTGTATGACTATGCGTTGTTGTGAATAAGCCTTCCATTCATAATATGCTATAAATGCTGCTTTTATCGATTTATGTGTAACTAATAATGAGGAATTACAATGTTACGGAAAATTTATATTCACTGATTCATCGTATAGTAAGAAATAGTAAAGATACTGGCAGCGAGTTAACCACGTGTAATTGGTGAAATCACGTTTAAAGTAGTAGTGGCAATCTGTTGACAGAAATCCATGCACACACAGTATATTCAGTTAATTTTAAGTAATGAATGTGATAACAGTGGCATATCAATTGAGCCACCAAAATACCAGCAAATATTGGCCACACTTCTGTTATAAGTAGAAGTAATTCCCGTAAGAATGTGCTCATTAGGCTAATGTGTACGGTCCATTACATGCAAACGACGTATGAGAGTTCCATAACATCATCTTGAATTGTTCTTTTCATTTCATCCAAAATATCTTGCAGTACACAACTAACTGCCGTTCACATGAATAACGTATAGCTTTCCGAATTACAACCATGAGAAGTCTTGCTGTATTTCTATATCCTGTTAGATAATTTTAACTCGCAAAGCCGTATTTTTGCCACTGTAAAAGTATCCGGTCTAAATGCGACGCGAACTGCGAGCATTCATTGTAAATAATACACAACGGCCTTCCCGCGGATCTTATCATCAGAGGCTTATTGACCACCGCAGACGGTCGCGCGCGCTCCTTGGCTCAAAAACGCCGCTTTTGAAGTATATTGCTGTACCATTTATATAAACAATTATTTCGTGAACGTGTTATTCTATCAAAATGTAGTTTGTTATTTGATGATTTTTAGAACATTTCCTATCCAAAAATAGATAACACGATCAACTGAAGTAAAAACGATTTTTTTTTTTTGAAACTATATAGACATGAACTGGTGTTCCTCGGATTGTAAACCCTGAAAATTTCTATTCATTACAATCTGTGAGAGTTTTATGTATCAAATATACATATATAAAACATTTAGACGGATTAATTAGATGCTGATTATATAAAATCAAATGATTACGATATGACATGAGCTTAATTACTTAAATTAATAACCGGTTTTAGATTAAATCTCGCAAGGTATTTGATTACGCAATAACCGAATAACAAACTAAGCTACCCATTTGATTCATAAGTATTATTCAATCCGAATCATATAGTAGTAGTCGTTTTATCCGAATGTTAATAAATTATTATATTAAAATTGATTTCAATAGCGTTAAGAATATACGTCAATATACTGTGCGACCGTTTTCCGTATATTCAGAGCAGGTGCGAGGGGCGTAACCAATTGAATCCGTTAACTGTCACTACCTTACGGGCAACTGCACGCTACCTATAGGGGGTGGAGTAGTGCAGGAAGCAGGTGCAAACAAGTCATTAATCTTGCGTATCAACAATGTACTTGGTCTCAAATCGCCGACTAAATTGAGGTTGGAATGTAGGGCCCCTTTTCATCATGGCACTTAATAATACACCGTGTGGACCCGGTGCAGTCCTGTCAACAATTCCATTAACATAGCTTACCAACAATAGAAGCTATCTCCTTTGAGTGACCACAAAATGGCAGGCAAATTTAGGTTAACGTAAAAGTCTCCATCAATTTGGAAACGGTAATATATTTTGTCATTGTGTCGCCAAGATAGGTTGGGCACTCCGCGAGTGGTCCCTAAGTAGCATAACAATAAGCCTACTAGTAAGCCGAATTGGTGAGGAGTGGAGGAGGGGGAATCACATACATCAATAAAAGCTGTAAACAACTCCAACTAGTAATCCAAATTTGGCTCGCCTCATTTGCACAACAAAGAGAGACAACTCTCAATCTGCTTGGCAACAAAAATACAATTCCCTACTACTTCCTCCATTCCTCACTTGAAGCTTTCTTTATCGTCCTGTATTGCATAGCAATTGTTCTTACCAAAACGACCTCTATTATCACAGGCATTATGCTTCCAATTAATTTTCTATGTTTTAAATTCACGACGATCATTGTCTTGCGATTAATCTATTATATTTATGGTGTTCCAGAATTATTATGTATTGTACCACAATTGAACGGCAACTTAATTCGTAACATCTCAGTCCTTTCTTCGCCAACCACATCCAAAGATTGATATGCTATTTCGTTTAACTTTTTTCCCAAAACTCTAACAAACTCACATCTTGTCGATGGTATGCGCTATCTTTCAATATTTATTCCTTATTCTGATTTGGAGTTGGTTTGACCTCTATTTGTCCAGAAAAAGCTTTTCAAATTATATAAAACACACTTGTCCAATCTATATAACTACTTCAAGCATAGACATCTCCCTTCAAGTGATTCTTTAAGCGTCTAATCTTCATGCAATTCGAGAAAAACTAGGCAACTCATTTTTGCATGCTTTAGTAAATACAGCAGGGTGCACAAAATCATTTGGATCGAAAACGATTCTAATTATCGATGCCTTATACACATCTTAGTCGCCTGCCTAGCACTTACTAATTATTCTGTATTTAATTCACGACCGTCATCATTTTCTCTCTTTCTAATTTCTTGTACCCTTTTGTTATTTTTACACCATTCATTCCTTAATTCCAAGGAACTTCTACGCGATATTGTTGAAGACTTTTCTCATTTCACATGAAGTACTTTCCTTTACAGCTTGTATTTCTAAAATATTGCTTATTTTCATCTCTTTCCGCAATTTTTTATTATATTGTACCATCTCACCCATTTTACGAATTAATAAAATATTTACTAACATCTGGTATATAACTTTAGACTTTCCGTCGCTTCAGGAATGTTTGTCTTTTATTCTAGAGATTTTAACATTAATTAATTAAATTAAATTAAATTGCAACGGAGCGCATGCTCCAGTGGCAATTTCACTAAACATCTATCTTCCCCCTTTTCTGCGTCCGCCTACATTTACCGTTTACAAATTTTAACTTTAAATTCTTTCAACGTTTATGGCAAATTTTTCATCATTTCCCTGACACCATTACCTAAAAAAGAGAATGTTCCTACACCATTGTGCCTGAAATCGAGTGTCAGCTTGTGGTCATGGTCATCTTTTCCCTTCCATGCATTACATTCAATTCTTCACAAATATCTTCGACTTCTAATGAACTGCGCAACTCTGCTCCCTTTCTTACCATCTCAGCTCTTGTATTTTCCGTAGTTTATTCAATAAATTACAAACCCGCAAAAAAGAAATAATCAACTTACGTTTTCCTTAAAATTACGCTGCAGATAAGCCTATCACTTAATTAGTAGAATACCTGACAGCGCGTTTCTTTGACTAAACGCGTGGGTAATATCTGTGCCAAAAGCTCATGGCTGACATTATAACAATTTCTAACAACAATGTTCTTCTTAAATTCTTATTTGCGGATATATTAATCACTTTTTTAATAATCAAATTTTTTTATCACATCTGACAGAAACATTGTCCCAATACTAATTCACGTAACCTGAGACCGAACTTAATTCATAATCTTATATCTGTCCTTCAGTACCTTGTACTAACATGCTCATATTAATCCGAACGACCTGAGTCGCACATCGCTAAATTTCCTCCTGGGAATTCTTCATCCCATTATACACAAAAGCAAAGACAGTTCTATACCCTGTATGTTGTACAGTCACGTGATTATGAAAAATTGTCACGTACTCTACCCACAGAAAATGGAATACATTTCACCTTATTCATTTTATAAACTTGATTCGTGATTACAGTAAGGCAATAAATACATTATAAAGACATGAAATGAGTTGATTTGTACTTTTTTAATACATTTGAGAGTTATTTAATGTCAATATGTAATAAAAAAGTCACCGCTTTCAAATAAGATGTTAATTTTGAACAAGGGGTAGGACACATAACAATTTATTTATTACATTCGACTTCAAGAGCATAAAATAACACGACATTAATACAAAACATGATGTTTGCACTGGATTAAAATTTGTTAAAACGATACACAGTCATTAGAAGCAGCTGTCTGCTGCATACCACATAGTACATTTACAAAATTAATTACTTTATCATTAACTAGCATTTGCCCGCTGCTTCACGCGCGTGCCTTGCCAGATGTAGAAATTATTTACCGATTTTATTTTGGCGATTTAATTGATGTATTCGATGGTAATTTATACTTTTCTTGATACTTTGTCCTCGGGCAATAAAAGGCGCAGTCTACTCCATCCCCTGAGTCTATTTTGTATCCGTCCGTATATATAAAAAACGAATAATTCCAATTGTCCTCCAGGTATTTCCTTACTGCTTGTTTGTAGATGACATGTTGGTTGGTCTCAGGAGTTATATAATATATTGGTATCTGTACCATGCTAGTGCTGGAATAATACTCATATGGGGGAAATATCTTCGTTGGAATAATTCTGTCTGCCACTCTCTGTAACTGTGGAGGACTTCAGCCAGTCTATGACGCTCTGTGATGTATCCATGGTTATACAAAGCTTTGAATTTCGAGATAATTGGATGATTCCTGTATGCTAGCCTTTTCAGAATATATTTACTAGCCAGCCAGTTTCGTCTGATATTCAGGGGCATCTCCCGAGCTTCAATCAGTAGGGCGTTAGTGGGAGTCGATCTCATGGCTCCCAGACAGTTTCGTATACAGCTGTATTGGAGTTTGTCCAGCATGGAAAGGGTTCGAGTATTTGCGTTGCTGTATAGAATGCTTCCATAATCTATTTTAGATCGAATTAAGGCTCTGTATATTGTTAAGAGGGTGTTGTGATTTGCACCCCACCATACCCGTGTTACGCTTCGTATAATGTTCAGAGCTGGGTTACAGGAATTAACTATTTGAGTAATGTGGGGAATCCAACTGAGTTTGGAGTCCAGCACTAGACCCAGGAAGCGAACATTGGATTTAACTGTAAATGAGTAGATTCCTATTCTGACTGTTCTGATTTCGTTAAGATCTAATCGATTTCTGGTGAATATTATCACTGAGGACTTTTCAGTTGAGATTTGTAGCCCATTCCGTTTAAACCATTTGTCCATGTTCATCATCGTAATTGTTAGGTTGGATATCGCTTCCTCCATTGTAGCCGCCATACAATATATACAGATGTCATCCGCATATTGGAGAATTCGGGTGTTTGGATTAACTACTCTTTCCAAATCCCATGCGTATAGAATATATAATAGTGGACTCAGAATAGCCCCTTGAGGTAGTCCTGTATAGAGTTTTCTTGGTCCTATGGTATGATCCCTGTATCGTATGAAGATTGTTGTTTCCCCCAACAGGGTGTTAATGCCATACACTAGCCTCTCTGGAAGCCCCAATCTTTTTAATTTTTCCATTAGGATAGTGATTTGCACATGATCATAAGCCGAACAAATGTCTAAAAACAGAGAGACCGTACAGTTTTTTCTTTTAAAAGAATCAGTGATATCCGTTGTCAAAATAATTAAATTATCTATTGTCCCTCTCCCTTTGCGAAATCCAAATTGTGATTGAGGGAGTAAATCGTTCGCCTCTAACCACCATTCCAGGCGGTTCTTAATCATTCCCTGTAGAGTCTTCCCTACGCACGATGATAAAGCTATTGGCCTATACGAAGCCTGTAGTAGTGGATTTTTTCTAGGTTTTAAGACCGGTAAAATCACCTGTGTTGTCCAATCCTCCATTAACTCATTTTTTGTCCATGTTTCATTGAAAATGTGGAGAAGTAAATCTCTGGCTTCTGACGGCAAATTTGTAAGCATTGGATAATGGATATTATCAATTCCCGGGGATGTGTTCTGGTTTGTTGATAAGACTTTTTCTAGTTCTATTCTAGAGAAAGTGGTCATCATTGGATGAGAGTGTTCCTCTTCCGATTCAGGTATGCTCATCGGAGCTGTAATGCATAAGGATGGTGTTATCCTATCTGCAAATTCTTCCAACCAGACCGGGTCAGCTTCTACAGGTCGATTTGAGTTTAATTTTTTTAAGGCTCTAATTTTCTTCCAAACGTCTGAAATGCTTGTATCCTTATTTATGCCGTTGCAGTATTTAATCCATTCCTCTTTCTTCCGCCGTTTTAGATTTTTTTTTGTCTGAGTATCCACCCGCTTATATTCCAAATAACTTTCGAGCGTCTGTACTTTACGATAACTACTCAAGGCCAACCTACGTTTTGCTACTGTTTTGGAGCATTCTGAATCCCACCAAAACACTTAATTAATATTCACTAATAAAGACAAAAACATTGTAGTCGATTTGGAAATTCTAATGTAATTGCTAAAGAATTACGGAGAGTTGAAATTAAGGAGAAACGATCATAAAAAATTTTAATTTACATTTTATTAAAAATTACTTAATTGAAATTATATAAAAATTGATATTTATAAAAATAAATAAATAAATTATTTATTATTTATTTATATAAACTGAAATTTCAGTTTTATAAATGAGGCTTATGAAGTTGATTTTTAAATATTTTTAACAATTATTTTCATTATTTTAAATTATTACAATTTAAAATTTTAATTTAACTAAGTGCTAATTGGTGCACAATATTTTTAGTTAGCCTGTCTTTTTCTAATACAAATAGATTTAATGGTTTCCCTACACGTGAGCAGGAGTCATATAGTTGCCCATGGGAGAAACACGTATTTTCCAAATCCAAGCCGCAAACGGACATTGTTTGGCCTTGTGACTTATTTATTGTCATAGCGAAATCCAAGCGAATCGGAAATTGAAGCCTTTTAAATGGTATTGGATATTCTGACTTTATCATTGGAATACGTGGCAACAGGACGATTTCTCCTTTAAACATTCCAGTCAAAATAGTTTCTTCAAGGACATTTCCGGTGATCCTTTTGATCACCAAACGTGTACCGTTGCATAATCTAGGTGGATTCAAATTACGCTGAAGAATAATCGGTGAACCAATCTTTAACCGGAAATTGTGTGGCAGCATTCCTGATATATCCAAAGAATTTAAAAACTCATTTGGAAAATTTACGGCTTCATTTTCATCTACAACAGTATCTATTGATTTAAAAGACATCAGATCACCTGGCAACAACTGTCGTATCTGGAAGTTAATTTCGTTGACATCAAAATTTTTTGCTGCCAAAATAGCACGATTACTGATCCAATTATGATCTAAGTAATTATTTGATATATCCAGGAACACACGCTTAGTTAGTTCATTTTTGAGTGAACAACAGTGCAGAATTTGTCTGGCAATTTGATGTATTGTGTATTTGGATGCAGTTCTTTTTCACCGTTTCCAATATCCAGCAATTGCTTACAAAATACTTGTGCCGATGGATTATTTTGCAACTGTACTCGCATGTTCATGGTCAATCAAAGTGTTTCGACATTCCGCCATAAAAACGATTGTTTTAAACATGCGTTAATCTCATCGGCAAAAGTAGAGCGAGGAATCACTGGTAATTTCTGTCGGAAGCCACCAGATTCTTGCATACGACGCTCAGCTGTCTTGATTCTTTGAACTTCCTTACTTGCCGCGATTTAAGTTGCTGATTGATGAGCTCTCTCGTCGTGCGTCGTGCCTCTCTGCTACACGCATTGTCGAGTTTAGATTCTTTGGCGACATTTCACTGAAAAATATTTGAATTACAACAAAAAGTGCCTTTCTGAAAGCCTTAAAATAAGACACTATAATACAGTGGTGAAACCGGAATTTTTGGGTCCATTGAAACATACAGTAAAATGGAAGTTAAGAACTAATGAGGAAATATATAATAACATTCAAAAATAACAGAAAAAGAAGAATGATATTTTTTTCAATACATTTATAGCATGGATGACACCAGGCTTTCAAGAGGCTTAGAAAGATTTGAAACGAAATAATACCAGTGAACTGCATGGAAAGAAAATTTTTTCGATAGCAGACTTTGAATATGGCAGGATTCAAAGGAAGAGAGGAGTGCAATAATGATGGAGTACTGTGGAGGAAGAAAGAAAAAACAACAGGAGAGGAACTGAAATTGACACGTGGTCTCTAGCTGAACAAAAAAAAAAAAAAGAAGAAAAATGGTAAGCTAGCGAGAAATACTTACACGATTCGAATTTATCGTAACGTTTTCTTCAATGTTATATTCATGTGTGTAATTACTTTGTCGTTAGGTATAATGACACACAAACGATGAACAACAATACAGTATAATTATAACACAATACACAGCACAATTAAAATTGAAGAAACTCACACATATGGCGTGGAATAGACTGTAGCATAAATAAATCGAAATACAACGCCATCAACTGGATGGTTCGATAAATTAACACACCGCCATCTGTTAGGAATAAACTGTAGCACAAATAAATTGAAACAGAACGTGATATACTGGTTGATTACCCAAGCTAGCTAACCAAGTGTTGTATCGATAAGTTAACTCATCGCCATCTGTTAGAAACTTATGGAACTATAATAATAATTTCGTGAGGTCGTAATGACCTTGTGACATGGTTTCTACTGGCTGGGCATTGTGCCACTGTCGTTTCCGCCTTTACCTAGCCTTCCATCCTGCCTGGTACAGGGGACCTACATTTTAACGTCGAATCCGAACCACAGTACCGTCCTGGCATATTTCACCTTACACAGCATACTGCACAAGAGGTTAATGCCGGGTAAAGTGTCTATAAAAATCCCCGCCACGACAGGGACTCGAACCGAGGACCTTTCCATCTCCAGTCAGACGCCCTAACCACTGAGCCAGCAGACTTCTCAGCCTTGGGGGCTTACAAATAATTACAAACCATTGTCCTATGACAAACATGTAATTAACATTGATTTCGCAAATAATGAATATTGAGGTCTATAATCCAGATAAAATCTATCCTATCTTTTAAGTTGGACTAAATTACACACAGTAAGCCAAATTTAATCTAAATCGGTTATGTAGTTTCGGAGTTCATCCCGAACGTACATCGTGACACGAGATTTTTATATTTATAAAGATAGTGTAGGCATCCGTAGGTGTTACTATTTCCGCGGCTACAGCCTGTATTTCTTTTACGCCCCATTTTATCTGTATTTGTCGGAAAGAAATGTTTTCCTTTATTAAGAGTGCCGCGCCTCCCTTTCCGTCAGTTCTATGTTCCCTGATGATGTTATATCCCCTGAAATGGATAGGGGCATGTGGCTTAAACCAGGTTTCACTGATAGCTGCTACTGTTACGTTGTTGCCGAGCAATTCCTTAGATAGGATGTCTTTATTGGCAATAGCAGATCGAGAGTTCCATTGCATAAGTTTTATCGCCATAGGAAGTAGAGAGAGTATTCGGTTCTTTAGTTGATTCCTGCTGGGTTTGTAAGAAGGTGACGAAGTGGGTCGAGTTGGGAGATATCAGATGGAGCTGCTTGACATTCTTGAATCATGTTCAGGATAATTTGCAATATCTTCTCTATGAGTGCTACTTTTTCGGGTAAGGGGGACTTTTCCTTATACTGGGGTTTAGGAGGGTAAGGATTCTGTGTGATAGGTGTTATTGGTATATGATGGGGTACATGCATTCTTTGGTAAACAGGAGGGTAATTGGAATTTTGTCCTTTTGGGGTTGCTGGCCTTTGCTTGTTGCGGCTGACGGTAGTAGTAGTATATATCGGTTGGTTTGGAGAGAGCACTTTACTTTGGTGAAGAGACTCTTGATTTTGTTGGATAGGGATCATAGTTTTTGAAAGCATTTGTTGAGGCTAAACTAGGTGGCTGCACTGCAATTGGAGAGAGCGGGGGGAATTGCTTTTCGTCGTAATAGAGCGGAGCGGCGCTGGCTGCCTGCGAATATGTCTGACGATGGGTGGGATACCAATTCGGCATGGGAGAGGCTTTATTATGGGCCGCTGCCTCACGTGCTTTTTGTTGTTGAACAATTACAGGACATATTCTGTCAATGCATAAATGAGGACCGTGACAATTGACACATTGTGAATCAGCTGTGCTGGCACACGTCTCCATAGTATGTGGGCCTCCGCACTTATTGCAGCGGGGAGCGCTGCGGCATTGAGATATACGATGGCCAAATCGTAAACAATTATCACAGACGAGAATTTGTGGGACGTGAGGTTCGACTGGGCAACGTGCTCCAAAGATTGCTATGTGGTCCGGGAGGGATTGTGATCTAAAAGTGATCATGCATATTGGTATCGGTATTCTCCTATCATTATTTTGGTATGTGTTCTTCTTGGTAAACCGTTTAACTGCAATAACTGGTTAAGGGCTTTCTATCGCCTGTAGGATTTCTTCTTCTGACAGGGAGGTGTCTACGCCCCTGATAATACCTTGTTTGTTTATCAAAAAATTTGGAATGAATGCTTCTACGTTTCTGTCCTTGAAAACTGTAGATTGAACAAACAAGTTAGCAGAGGCTGCTGAATTGGTTTCGATTTTTAACCTATTTCTCCCAGCCGCTACGATATTGATGATGTCATGCTTCTGTGCTGGGCTATGTGTATAAAGAAGTTTCCCTATTGACATGGGGTGAAGTCTATCAATATTTTTATCCACACTTTCCACAAAGACTAAGTATGGACCCGTGTCTGTGCGGCTATATCGGTTATTCTTACTTCTGTCTTTATTGTAATTTAAGTTGGGGCCTGGCAACTGGGGGACACTATTTTGGTTAGTAGAGTTCCGATTGTTCGATACTATACTTTGAACTCCTTCCCAATCCGAGGGAATGCTTGTGATATCCATGCCCGTACCCTCGTTTGATGTGGTTTGGGTTGGATCACGGCTATCATATTGATGATCTAATTCTGCGGCTGACGTAGTTGGGTAGAACACCACTGATGACATGGTAGCTAACTCTGGGGCACACTCACTGGATTGTTTAATGTTTCAGTGGACATTTCCTCGTTCGGTAGCTCAGTAGGGTTTCCCTCTATGCGAGAACGTTTAGCAGTTCTTTCTTCCGAATTTACATTGTTCAACACTGCGATCGAAGGGCAACTTGCAGAAGCAGCCTCGTTACCTGGGAAGTTGAGCGGCTGAAGATGAGATGGCTGTGGCTGGATCCCTTGTTGGAAGTGCATCATCGGAGGGGCTGAAGAGGCTATTTCTGGAAAATAACACGGCTGCAGTGCCGCGTTGATTATTTGCCCCGTGTCTGGAGGCTCTTCCATGTTAGAGCACGGCCCAGGCTCTCAGTGGATACTAAGTATTAAAGCCTAGTTTTGTATAACTTTAGGCATTTCAAATTTTATACACACTTCACTGCACTGACGGACTGTAAATTCACTTGACTGTTTACGAGACTGACGAGCTCAATACTTAGTCTTGAAACAAGTTTTTACAAGTGCAACGAAAACTAGCTATATCTTCACAACCTGTACCACTGGCCGGCCTCGGTAGTGTGGGGGCTAGAGCACTAGCTCTACGAGCCGAAGGTCGCCGGTTCGAATCCGGCCGCGGGCATGGATGTTTAAGTGTTGTGTGTCTGTGTAAATGTCCTGTCCGTCCTGTGGTGTCTATACTTAGATCACTGGATGAGATATCATAAGCACATCGAGCTAGCTAATGGCTTAGTTGCCGAAAGCCATTAAAAAAAAAAAAAAAACCTGTACCACAACCAACCACCCGAGGGTGTTTGGCGACCAGTACGGAGGAGCGTCTTCGTCCCCGACAGCCGCAGATGCATCAGCAGGTGTGGCTGCAGTTGGAACAGCGTTAGTACAAGCTGTGAGTACAATAAGTGGAAGTGAAGAGACGGAGGTGGCTACGGAATATAACTTGGATCCGGAAAGTTGTAATGCAGAACGTGTGTATGCTAGAAAGCGTCCTATAGAATCAAATGTAGAGGCTATAGCAGAGAAAAATAAAAATGTTAGTGCTAGTGTACGCTACGAAACACCCCAAATAGAGAAAAACACAGAGATAGGACGGGAATAACAGGTACAAAATGAAAAGTCGAGTAATATGCAGACACAACCCGAGAACAACAGACCCCAGCGATTTTATAGACGAACGGACACTGGCCCATTCATTGTACTTATCGAGAGTAGGGATAGCAAGATAGGAAAATTACACCCAATGTCTATTGGGAAAATTCTCTATTCGGCAATCCCGGAAACCAAAGGAAAAAAACCTTAAACATTAGCTACAGTGGAAATAATAGGCTAAAGGTTGAAGCAGGTGACACAAATGGTGCCAGGAACTAGCAAAAGCAATAAGTCAATCCGACCTAGTGGTGCCAAACACCAAGACACATACTCGTATAAGTACACCATACCACATTCCTTCCTCGCCGGATTTATCGTTAGTATCGTCAAAGATGGCCATAAAATGCTCGTGGGTGGCAATGAACGATACATTAGGCAGTGACCACAGGGGTTATAAAATTTTCTATAGAAAAACAAGCTACCCATACGACTCAAAACAGGATATTCAGTCTCAGCCAGATAATCAAAAACTTATGGACTGGCAGAAATACCAACAAGAAGTAAAAAGAAGAATGCGGAAATGCCCGGATGCAAGAGACCCACAGGCAACCTACAACTGGTTTGTAGAAACCATTCTTGCAGCTGCGAAAGAGAGTGCACTTGCTGTGAAATATAGAAAGGACTGCACATACCGAAGGAAGCCCTGGTGGACGCCAGAATGCTCTAAAGCGGTACCAATATGACGACTAGCTCTCAGAACATATCGCAAAGAGGCGAACTACCAAAACTTCATTACGCTCCGGAAAATAACAGCACAAACTAGAAAGATCATCAAGAATGCGAAGAAGGAAGGATGGGAAAAGTATTGATCGGAATTAAGTGGAAATCTCTCATCACAAAAATTATGGGAAAAGATTAGGTGGTACAAGGAACCAAAAAAAAGCTCTGAAAACATAATAGTGAATAAGGAAATAGCGGAACAATTTATGAATAAAATTGTTCCCGCTACGCTAGAAGCTGCACCACTGGAAGTCACTGATAACAATTAACACATAACATATCCTAATTGCAACCTAGACCGACCCTTCATCCCAGTGGAAATGGAAAATAGCTTAAAAGAAAAAGATACAACCCCAGGATTAGACTAGATATCATATTCAATGCTATACCACTTACCCCCGCTGGAAAAGAATTGCTATTGACAATACTAAAGAATCTGTTTAATCAAAATATTGTACCCCATCAATGGAGGAGGATAGGTATAACTCCGGTGATCAAAAACGGAAAGGATCCCAATCTATATACATCATATAGACCCATATCACTTATATCATGCATTTGTAAACTGATGAACCTAATGATTAAATAACGGGTAGAATGGTATATGGAACATCATGAACTCCTAGCAAACCATGTGATGGGTTTTAGAAAGGGATATAGTACTGTAGATGAAATTTCAACGTTAATAACAGACATACAAATAAATAACAGTTATAATTCGTATTTCATAGCAGCCTTCCTGGACATACAAGATGCGTATGGACAAGAGCACATACCGGAGTTAGTAAATGTGATGATAGACTGTGGCATCGCAAAAACAATAGTCAAATGGTGTGCAAACTACCTCTCATTAAGAATACTGGAGTTGTGGATTTATGGAAAAGAACCAATGATAGTACGATATGTTTACTCTGGCCTACCGCAAGGAGATCCCCTTAGCCCACTACTGTTCAATATCTACTTATACAATGTATTTAATAGACTGAGTAAATCGATCATGTACATACAATACGCGAACGACATAATGATATATGTAAGAAATAGGATCAAAGAAAAGGCAGTGCTGGAACTACAGAGGGGCCTAAAGAATATGATAAATGCCCTGAAAGAAAAGGTGATGGATGTATCACCCGAAAAAAGCAAGCCAATGGTATTTACAAGATAGAGATATTGGATACAAATTAATGTTCTCTCCTCTCCCTCCCCTCCTGCTATAAAAGATGGATGTGTAATAGTAATTATGATAATACCCTATAAATGCCTGATAGCTGTTACTACAAATTAACTTCTAAGGATAGAGGCATAATATAGCTCAAATGTATATTCTTTGGATTATATTAAATAATGTCATTCTCCTTTTCATTCCTGAAGACGTATGTATAATGTGATATCGTCGTCGTCCGTCGTCCAGAGCATTTACTGCTTTATCTTCTTAAGCAGTTTATAGCGAAGGGTTTGTCTGTTGACACTTCCTTCAAATGTTAAAAGGTCAGTTCCATTACTTTTGATGTGTCTTTTGGTTTTCTCGGATCTATTTTTAGTTTTATGTCAATATAGACAGCGGTCTCTTGTGCTTGTCGTACAATGTGTAGTATTGCCCTAAGTTGGCAATTAAGGGATTTTTTGAGTTTCTGGATGCTCGGTATAAAGATCTTGTAATTTGTGCGATTCTTTCTTCGAGCATCGGAATACCTGCGGCTTCGTGCAGGTCTGCTGTGGGAAACCGGGTAGGCACATGTAGTGCTCGCCGAAGCGCACGATCTGCATGGTCTGCAGCCTTTTTATCGGGGACCTGGAGGCGTAGCCCCATACGGGACACGCGTACTCAATTACCGGTCTTATCAGGCTGCAATATACGCTCACTCCGGTATTGGCTGCCAGTGCACTGTCCGTATTTAGAATAGGGTACAGCTCCCTCAGCCTCGTTGCGGCTTTGAGTTGGGTCTCCTCAATGTGACGCTTCCATGTGAGCTTGTAGTCAAGCGTCACACCAAGGTATTTTACAGTGGTTGACCACTCGATGTCCTCTCCGTGAAGTCGTAGTTTTGTTGTCTGGTTGCGCTGGCGATCACGTTTCCCCAGACGTCTCGTCAGCATTATTGCTTGGGTCTTGGTCGAGTTTATGGTAATCCTCCACCGCCTGGCCCAGGCTTTAGTTTGTTGAAGTACTTGTTGTAGACGGCGAATGGCAGCAGCTTTACATCTATGCGTGGTGAAGAAGGCCGTGTCATCTGCGTATAGGGCTGTGCGAACCGTTGCTGAAGCAGGGATGTCGGCAGTATACAGGTTGTACAGTACCGGCCCTAGTACTTACCCTTGTGGCACACCTGCATTGATTGGGCGGCGAGATGATAGATCATTCCCAACTCTCACTCTGAAGGATCTTCCAGTGATGTAACTCCTTATTAGCTTCACAAGCGGGCCGGGGAGTAATCCGCTGTGCCAAACGGAGTCAAATGCTCGTGCCACATCTAGTAGAACTAGCGGACAGTAGCTCCGGTGGTTGAATGCGGTGGTGGCGCGCTCGACTATGCGCATGATCTGCTGGGTGGCGGAGTGACTCCTCTGGAAACCAAACTGGAACTCCGGGATGATGTTTTCTCTGCGGATGTGTTCTTCCATTTTCTTGAGAAGGAGCCTCTCAAAGATTTTGCTTAGTGATGGGAGGAGGCTTATGGGCCTGTAGTTTTGGGGAAAGTGCCATTCTTCCCTGGCTTATGTACTCCGATCACCATTGCCTGCTTCCAGCATCGAGGGTAGTGCTGAGTGCGTAATATACAGTTGAACAGCTCGGTTATGCGTTCTATTGCTGGAGCTGGAAGGTTTTTCAGCAGCCTATTTCCCAGGTTATCATTTCCAGGTGCCTTTTTGATGTTTAATCTGGAGATGATTCGGCTAACTTCTTCTGCAGAGATCTCGTCGATCTGGTAGCCGTCGTCATCAGCGGCGAGGAAGCGCCGCAGTCTTCTGCGGATATCCGCAGATTCTTCCTCGTCGTCGTCCTGCGCATGCCGAAACTGTTTCTCAAAGTGGTCGGCGAGGGCATTGGCCTTGTCTTTGTCGCTGAAGACTAGTCCCCTCTCGCCATGTAGCGGGGGCATTCTTGTGCGCTTCTTGGTGAACCGGCGGGTCTCCACCCACAGATTACCGTCGGTCACGTTCAGCGACGCCAGGCGAGCGGCCCATTCTCTGTTGCGGTGTTTCTGGAGACTCACCTTCAGCTCGCGCTGAAGGCGATTTAGGAGGCGCCTGGTGTTGGGCTGTCTCGTAAGCCTCCACTCCTTAGCCACTCTGTTCTTGTGTCTAATCTGAGCCAACAGATTTGGTGGTAATTGACGTGACTGTTGTCTTGTCGCGGGAGGAGGCGTCGCAGAATTCACTGCGTCAAGGATGACAGATGAGACCTGTTTTATAGCCGCCTCAATTTGCCTCTCGTCCAGTGGGCGCAGGCGCTGGATGGATTCTGAGACTTCTTCGCGGAACCGTTCCCAGTTTGTATTGTTATAATTAAATTCATTTGGAACAATTCGTCTCCATGATCCAACGTCGATGCTCATCATGACTGGAGAGTGGTCTGATGAGAGCCTGTTCATGGTGGTTGCTGAGACTAATCCAGCGATGCCTCGGGTGATTACTATGTCAAGGACATCAGGGCGGCTGCCGCTCCAGGGGTGGTGGGTCGGCTCGTCCGGGCCCCAGACCTGGCTTTGTTCCTGGTACTCTTTCTGTATAGCTGGTTTCCCGCTGGATTGCTGACTCTTGACTTCCATGCAGGATGTTTTGCATTGAAATCGCCTCCAATGATGAGCTTACCCCTAAGGGTGAGCAGCTGGCGGATATCATCTTCAATTGGTGCTCTTCGTGGCGGTCTGTATGCTGAGACGACGGTGACCGGTCCCGATGTGGTTTCTATTTCGATTGCTGTTGCTTCGATTATTTGCAGTGGTGGAGTGTGTACCGTGTGGTGAGGCATGTCTCTTTTAATGTATATGGCCACTCCTCCTCCCGCAGTGGGTCTGTCATGACGGTAGCACAGGTAGTTGGCTACCGTTGCTCTAAGATCAGGTTTTAAGTGAGTTTCGGCTACTAGACATATGTCTACGTTCTCTTCCCGTAGGAATTGCCGAAACTCACCGAGTTGTTGGGAAATGCCGTCGGCATTCCATATGCATATTGATATGCCATCTATGTTAACTCTGTCCATGACTGGCGTGGGAATTCTGTGGAAGGTCAGCTCGGTGAGCCGTCGTTATTGCGGATTTAATGTCCGCGGCCAGTTCATCGAACTTTGTCAGTAGTGTCGTTAACATTGTCAGAAGTGACCCAACAATGTCGAACAGACGATCCATAGCTGCTCCTCCCTCGTTGCTTAGTGTGGGGAGTGGATAGTGCTGTTGGTGGTTTTGGCTTGCTTGAGTGGGCAAGCCTTGAGTTTCTGCCGCTTGTGGCAGTGGTTCTGTAGTGTCTTGCGACTGGCTAGTAGATGCCTCCGCGTAGGAGGTCATTGGAGTTGTTTTCTTTGATGGTTTGGTGTTGTTCTTCTTCTTATTTGGACCTTGTGCCTTTTCCTGCGGAATTTGGCGCTTAGGTGGCTTCTGAGATGTCTTTGGTGACATCTGAGATGTCGTGGAGGTTGCGTTATTGTCGCCTCGTCGTGGTTGGTTCCGTTCTGTGGTGGGTTTGTCATCCGGTGGCTGGGTGTTCCCGGAATGCTGTCTTTTCTTTTCCTCACGCTGCTTTTGCGCGTTGGCAGCCTGTTCTGCAGCGACCCCGCGCTGCCTTTCGCTTGCCCGTTTGAAGGCCATGCAGCCTTTATAGCTGGCCACATGCTGACCACCGCAATTTGCACATTTGGGACTGCCCTCCCCCTTCTTTACAGTGCAGTCATTTGATAAATGTGCTCCTGCACACTTTACACACTTTGAGGGCATGTGGCAGTGGCAGGCGACATGTCCTAGGGCCTGGCAATTGAAACGTTGAACTGAGCCATTGGAGGATCTCAGTTTTTCAACAGAGATGCGCAGTGACATAAGAGACTCCAGTTGAAAGATTTTTCTATTTTGGGGCCTGTCAGGCATGACCACCAAAAAGAGTGGCATAATGTCTGAAGTACCAGGTCTCTTCAGCTGGGCCACTGTGCGTATGTCAAGTCCGAGATCTTCAAGCTCTTCCTTGATGTTATCTGTTGGTAATGTTGAGGGCATCCCACGGAGGACGACCTTCAGTATCTTCTCAGCAGCAGAAGGGAAGGTATAATAGGGTATGCCCTTCCTCTGCAACGCTGCGGTCATCTTAAGGTAGTGGTCGGTCGAACTGAAGGTTAGCTTGACCTTGTCACCTCCGGCCGACTTCGCTTGGAAGGGTTGATTTTCCAGAATGCCTTTGATCATTTGGTACAGTTCCTTGTAACTGTTTTGAAATTGTACCACAATAGGAGGAATCAAATGCTTTGATTGCTGCTGTTGTTTTTGCATATGCTGTTGCAACTGCTGTTGTTGTTGCTGCTGCTGTTGTTGTATATGCTGTTGCTGCTGTGGCTGCTGTTATTGCTGCCGCTGCTATTGTTGCTGCTGCTGCTGTGGCCGTGTTTGCTGCTGCTGCATATGCTGTTGTTGCAGCTGCAGCTGCTGCTCCGGTCCTTCCTGGTACAGCGCGTCATATCGGTTTCTGAGTTCTATTCTGCTGGGGTCTAGGGTCGGTGGAGGCTTGCTGATGAGACGCACCTGCGTGAACCCTTCGCCGTCCGGTTTATCTCCGGCTGAGCTCGTTCTTCGGTTTTTGATCGTGGATGTTCCACGAAACTGAAGTGTGGTGGATAGTTCTGGGAAAGTGAAGGCACCGATGATTTTCTTCTTTACCGCCTTTTTGTCTTTGCTGGTCGTGGCAAGCTGCGACACAGGGATGCTGATATTAGTATGACTGGCTCTCTTCTCACTCCTCGACATCTTCGCTTTACCACCGAGGAGCGGTGAGGTGCACCGCTTAGTTGCACGGGAATCGAGTCCGTGGGCAGGCCCGGTTGTCGTTTGCGTTGTGTGAACGGTGTAAAATTGTATCCATATTCGAATCCAAGTTCGGTTGCCAGGTCGTCGTACCATGTTGCGTAGCCGTCCTATTCATATCCGTTGCCAAGTCCGTTTCCGTTAGCCGGGTCGTGAACGTGGCCGCTTCTGTCGCCGGCAAAGCCGAGTGCGCTGGAGCACTTTGCCCGCCTGGCGCGACAGTGCGGCGAGCACTTTCCTCATCGCACATCTTGACTCAGCGGATGCCAACTCGGACTGAGTATAATGTGATATAAGTAATATATATTTATATATAGATACGTGTGTGTTTCGCAAATTGTTGGGTAATAGTGGAGAAATAATGTACTATAAATGGCCATGCCATGCTCAATAGCAAACAATCTGGCAGTGCATGAATATATAGGTGGTAGGATGTATCAAATATTTTGTAAATGACTGAAAGTAACTGCTGCCAAATATGTTTCGAAGGGGGATCTAGTAATATAATATAAATCTCTGTATCTGATATTAAATTATATTTGTACCTTTGTTTAAATTTAAAAACGGTTTTTAATCTAGAAGAAGTACTTAAAATATTCTTATTGCTAAATTGTATTAAAGGGATGGGCAATGATCAATACTGTATTACAAGTGTTTTGATTTTTTGTGTAAACAAATGTATCTCTGGTAGTAGGTCGAATTGGCGAAAGACAAAGACCATTTATTACAATAATAAAAAGAAGTTATTTATAGAAACGGGAAAGAAGGAAGTTCACATTCCCCCAAAGCGGAAGGCTTAGCTAGTGACCTAGCATTCAATCATTACTTAAGCTACTAGTTGAAAAGACTCTTGGACATTACAAATACAGGACTGAAGGATTTCCTAATTAGGAATTGTGAGACATCGTCAATCTTATCGTTGAAATTAGCAGTTTGGTATTTGTTGAAACAAATAAAACTAAGGACTCCTAAATCTGGACATAACTCTTTAAATCATTATAAATGGACAAACTTTTCACCTTAGTAGGAGTCGAAGCCTTCGTATTCGAGGATGAATTCTTGTAATGTCACATTAAAAGCAATGACTTTCTCCTTTTGTTATCTTTCTTCCAATGGGTTGCATGGAATCCTCGATATAGTTCTGTCGCGATCTAATCACTTCCTCTCCACAAACCTATTATAACAACGTATTATTTATTTTAATCTTCGTTCCTCAACTATTACCGCCAATAACCTTCCAACAAATTGCTTTCCTCGGTCATCTTATACACAAAATGTTATTTCATACTTCACCTGTCCACATGAATGTGACTATATGCGCATCGTCTATGATGATACATTTCGGTAATTAAAATTGTCTTACTTAGCAGGTTCTCTACCGTTACGCACTGTGATCGATCCATGCTGCGATAGCAAGATTTTCTGGATGCTAACTGTATTGTTGTCAGTCAGAGGATGTTTGATATTTGATCTTTCAACAATTGTGGTTTAGATATAATCTGCAGTATATGATCATTTTAGTTTTGTTCCGAATGCACAACGCTTAAAAAAGCTGTTTTTAAAACAAGCTATTATTCATGTATATTTTTTCTATTACTGAGTATTGTAGTCTGTAAGACTTAAACTTTGAATTAATAAACATGAAATTTATAAATGACGAAAGGAAATGCTATACACACAAATGTGTGGCTGTTAGCTGCCATCTTTGGCAGTTCTCACGTGCTGGCGCTTTCAGAGTAGTCCAGTCAATAGGTGTTTAAAAGGGCCTTTAACTGGAAAGTTTTGGGGTAGTTTTGATTTCTTACTTTCGATATGCTTTTTGTTGTGCTAATTCCGAATCTGAGGTTTGCTAACAAAATTTCGTGATGGAACATTGAAAAAATTGTAAAAAAGGTCCAAAAATCTCATTTTATTGCTGTTTTTTTCCTTATAATTATAAACCTTTCGTAAATAAGCTTTATATTCAAAATTAAAGTAAATAAAATTTCCTACAAATTTCACCTTTAAAGTTTTTTTCTCGGAAGAAGCGTTAGGGCTCAAGCGCTAATTGGAAATTGTGGTATTTTGCTTATCTCCGGAAAAACGTACTTATTCCACTCCAGAAATCAAATTTATTATCAATAGCTGTCAATATTAGTAATTTCCTGCTAGTTTTATGTTAAATACAATGTAGTCTATTTTTTAATTTTTGGCTAAACATTATTTTTATTTAATAAAAAAATAAAAATAAAGAAGATCGATATTTACAGGTTCAGTTCAGATGTTTAATTGTGGGGCTGTAACCACCTGTTCTACTATTACATCTAACGTGTTTATTCAATATCTTGATTTCCTTATTTAACATACGACACCTTTACTCTTTCAATAAGTTATCACAGAATAATTCGTTCATTATTATTTGATCCTGTAAATGAGGCAGCACTGATGAGCTGCCACCTATGCAGGCGGCTGAGAAGGGCTCACGATGGGCCATTCCCACTCATCTGCCTTTCTCTATCAATTGAGTATCTAGGAATTTTCCGAACCCGGGTATAACCTATAAGATTTCTGCCACCGCCCCGGGATGGACATGAAAGGAATACATCGGATTGTTGGTGGTGATTTTCGCGAAGTTCAAACGAATCGATCATGAATAGCTCTATATAGGTAGAAGAGAGGGATGCAGTTATGAATCCAATCAGCCTTTTTCAACGAATGACAATCGTGAAATATTCAGATGAAGAGCTGGGAAAGTTTCTGGGTTATGAACTTATGCCCTACCCTCTCTCCCATTTGATGAGCATGGAATAAGGGAAGGAACAAAATGGAGCTTATACAGGGCTTTTTTGCAGACTGAACAGTCGGATTTGAGTAATTTAAAATATGTTATTGACGGAGAGTTTTTGATACATCAGGTCAAATGGCAACAAGCCCAAACATATGCAGAAATTTGCCGCACTTAGGTCTCATATATTAGGTCGATCTATAAACCAAATGCAATTGTCATTTACGATGGCTACGCTGACGAAGCTCGTGAAAGTACTGTAACGATTCGCTAAGCTCCCTGTTACATATCACTTTTTATTGTATATAAAGTAAAGAAATAGAATACTTTTCCATTTCTTGGGATGTCCACTGTATGTTCGAAAGATGCGCTTGAAAGGGTGAAAGGCAAGTATTTGACGCTTCAGTGAAGGGTAGTCTGGAGGCGCCTTTTGGGCAGAATGTTAAGAGGATTAGGGATTTCTGTCGGGCGGGCCGTAAACAGAATTCCTTCCTCCCGAAGGAGACATCGGCTCTCGAGGATTGCCGAAACTTAACGTGGCCAAGAGAAGCACAGAATCACATGACTTCAGATGGACAGCCAATCACAGGGAACATAGTACTAAGATTCGGGGAATTTTATGTTCTATGTCGTCTTCGAGCTACAAGAGGCGGAGTGAGAGTTTACCTCCGGGGTGGCAGAAAAAGACGAGGGACTTCCTTCCTTGCTTCCTCCCAGTCAGGAGGCCAGCCAAGATCACGTCCATTCCGGAGCCCAGACGAGTCGCTGGCGACTTGGGGTCCATGTGTGCTGGGCTGACTTATGTGCTGGAAACCATCTGAGGCGCACTTCTAACTTGCGACTTGCCGCGTACTGCTGGCGTGGCCAGGTACGACGATCGAGCAGGTGGTCATCTCCGCCCAGCGCTACGTGCCGTGGAACGGTAATGTATTTCTACGAAGCCATTCAGCCTGCAACTCCCGTTGAAACTGTACTGTACCCTTAAGCGCATCTGAGATAAAGATCCTTGCTCTGATCTGATAATACCACTGAGCTAGACTGTGTAACTGTCGAATGACAGGTTAATCATTCGTGGCGTCCCAACCCATTAAAATTCATTACTGTTTGCTATCATCATAACTGGTAACATACTTTGCATTAGAATAATTGTGAGATTTTTTAAAGTACAACTATACTTGTTTGCTTGCATTTAAAGGGCTCATTGTACGTCGGAGCGTTGCTTAGAAAATTGCACAACCTCTTGTTTATTAACGTAATGGTAAATACGCTCAGATTTGTAGATGCCATTGTAAAAATCTTTATTAAAATGTCTTTTTGTGAAAGTTTTCAAATCCCAGAATCATCAAATTCTCATTTGATTTATTTACATTTTGATATTCAATTATAGTATCCTGTATAGCGTAATTAATTAAGAATTAATTAATAATTCTCCCCCCCCCTGGTGATACGCTACAATTGGCGAACCCAACCGTTGGGGCACGAGTAAAACATGGTATTGAAGCCCAGAATTTTGAATAAGTTTCATGGAGTGTTGCAAATGGCTTTTGGCAGTTTTATTATTCTTGTAGAAAATAGATAGGGCATAACTTCATTTTGATGTTGCATTCATTACATGTATTTTGTGTTTGGTTTCTTTTGAAAATTTATGTGTTCTTATGTGCTCATGTTTGTGATTAATTTTGATGTATAATTTGTGCGAAGGTTCTGTCCTCATGCACTTGCTATGTTTATCCATTACAGCTTTGATATTGATTTTTGTGATCGGTCTGTTTTTGAAATTTTTGTTTGATATGTGGTGCGTCATTTGCTGAATTTGGGGGAGTTTCGTATTGTTTTATTGAACCGCGAGAATTGCTGGGGTATTTCTGTTTTTCCCTGTGTGTTGTATGGAGATTTTGTGTGATTTTTTCTTGAGACTTTCGATTTTGTGGGACTTCGGGTTTGATAGTATAGGTCGTTCATGAAGCTTAGATCTGGGGCTGTCATAATGGAAAATTTAAATGTAAATTCAGACACCCAGGAGATCATGAATGAATCGATTTCCGACGCAGTTAATCCGGGCACTATTGCGGAAACTCAGAGGGTTGCAAGTGTTGATTTAACTTCCGAAGCGGGGTACAGCTTGCAATCTACCATATGTATTGGTGAGACAGAGACGGAAAATTTTCCAGATGTCCTTGACGAAAGTGCCTGACGAAAGTGCCTCAGCACAGTCCAATGCTAGAAACACACATGCAACAGAAAACACAGCACCAGCTCAAATTGAAAGCACACTACAACTAACGGATATTATGGCATTCTTAGTGAAATCACAAGAAAAAATAGAGGACATGAAGTGACAGTTTCAAATATCGCAAGAGGACATGAAGTCACAGTTTCAAAAATCGCAAGACGACATGAAATCACATTTAACACAACAGTTTGAAAAATCGCAAGACGACATGAAGGCACATTTGTCAGGAAAAATCGACGCACTTGACAGGCACCAAGACCGTCTACTCCACGTCATTGAGGACAGATTATCGATCTCTCCTCAGAAAACAGAGAAAAGTATTGATAGTGGAGAAGCGAATGTAAAACCTGACGTCGCGATTTTATCCGAAGTCAAAAATGATTTGCAAACACAAGAGGTAGATCGCACGCTCAGTGACAACAACTTGTTGATTATTCGCGAGCAAACCACAATAGAATCGGAGTGTGATCACTGCGACCAGTCTGAGGAAGTGTCTCAGCTTGTCGAATTGCAGATTGCCAGTGAATCAGCTGACAAAGTCTCCACTCAGCGTCTAGTGAAAGAAATTCTTAGTTTGAAAGCGAAAATTTCTGAGCTTAATAATCTCAGCTGTATAACGGGTACCATCTCGGTAGTAAAGCGACAGCGGTCAGTGAAACGTAAAACATTTTTCGGGCACGAGTCGAAGGATCATCAGTACATGTCTTTCATTAAAGCAAGAAGAGTGTCCGTTAATGTTTCACTGTTCAGTGAAAATCGAGATTATTCTAAAAATTCGCAGGCAATAAACATCGCGTGGGACTTTTCCATCTGTGATATAACAAGAAGTGCTACACAGGTTTTTAGTTCCTTCCGATCAGAAAAATATTACTTGCAAATGCAAGGATTAAGATATTTTTCTGTAGACAGTATTCAGAAGTTAATCTGTGACTCGTCATTGAGTACAGTAAACTTGCAGGCTAACCAGATCGGAGCCATGAATAACAGTTTAAATAGCCGGTCAGGAAGGTCGCTCCTATCAGCTGTTCCCATTAGCAAACGTTTGCGGCGGAACACAATGGAATTTCCAAGAAACCCAACAGGTAGCAGGACCGAGGGTCTATGCTCTATGGCTACTGCACACGAAAGCTTTCACGTCCTGCAAAATTCTGTCGAATACGGCAAAGCTGTGTATTTGGGAAACAGAATAGGTTTCCAAAAGAAAATACATGGACGCCTCAAAAGTCACTGAATGATCATTTCTAATCATGATTATCTAGCGGTGATTAAATAGCTGAGATTTAATGTTGTCCGATTAAGTAATAATAAAAATATTGTACTGTATGTGATATAGCATCTATTAAGTTGAATTAAAAATTAATAAAGTGTAGGTGATGCTAAATGCTGAGAAAGGAAGAAAGCACCAACGCGAAACCTTTCATTTATAGAAGAAAGAGCTGGTTAGAATAAATTCCGCATTCGGAAACTAGATGTTCCTCCAACATTTTTTAACTTTATGTGAATCCGCGTGAGACTTTTAAGTCATTCTCACTATCTCGCATTAACGGACACCATCTGAAAGAAAGCTTTACGTAATTCCCGTAATCTTAAAATTTACCACACCGCCTAGATATTATGCAATCATGAGCATATGGTGTGAAGGAAGATTTTCACGTTTCGCCTCAAGTCTAAACTGTCACTACGATCAAATGGTGAGGTTAAAAGAAATAGTTTCCACGAAATGTAATGTGCCGTGCAGAAAATAATTTTGCGATCTGTGGTGCAAATGAATGAATTGTGTGTAACGTCTGAGCATTTACGCGAGTTACATTTAATGTCTTTCTATTGGCAGAAGTTTTTGTAGCGTGTGGTCAAAAGATACCTCATCGTCTATTGTTGGAACATGGTCAAAGTTACCATTTCAACTTTTACTTCTAGTTATACGTTTATAAAGGGTGGCGAAAGTGCCGTATAAATGCCCTAACGTATGAACTTTGCCTGAGAGATTTAGTTAGTTGTTTTGTTATCACGGAATTTCAAAGGGATCGTAAGTAATGGTTACATTTACACGGGGGAAACACAATTTTACTTCGTTGCTTCATTGTATTAAGTGAGGACGAGAGCGAAAAAAAATTAATATTTTTGGTTGCGATTTGGTGAGGCAACGGTGAGCTTTTATATGTACGGGACGAATCTTCAAAATTCAGATTTTTGTGCCTGTTTAACGTAAAGTTGTTGCTAAATTTCAGCAGATTTTGATAGCGAAATGTTTGTTGGTTTTTATTTTTGTCGCACCCGTGTTTGGTGAAACTCATGGATACCCACGATAAGTGCAGGCGTGACAAATATTTACATAAATGTTGGATAGCTTGAGATCTTAAAGATGTCTTAAAATATCTCTGTGTCAGAATATACAAGCTTGTTTGTGCAATATGTTTAAGCTGGATCACATACAGTATGTACATATCTTTTTGTCTTATTATTTTGTCATGTTTATAAATATTTTGTTTTTGCTCTAAGTTTAGTAATTAGAGTGGTGTATTTTAATGTTTAACAATTGGTTTCGCAAAAGGATTGAACGCTAAATCAGATGATTATGCGGATACATTTGTGAGAAAATGGCCAAAGCTTTCATTACTTGTTTATCAGATCAAGTTTTTTTTTTATTTATTTATTTATTTTTTTTTTTTTTATTTTTGGTTTCTGGTCAATCGACCATTTCACCAACCTTTATTATACATTTGATATTATACATTGATTTACCATAAATTGATTCTATTAGATAGTGTGTTTACCTTATTTTACATTAATTACCAATTTACAATATTGTCGCCTTTTTCTTACTTTACAAACTTGATTTTCTCCAGTAGTATTCTTCGTTGAGAGTTGATCTTCATGTGTTTGTGTATCCGTTTGTAGGTTTCTAGTAGAGTGGTGTTTCTTGCATATTTTTTGTTTCTTCTCTCTTTTGTCTTCTCCGGCAGTTGGTTTTGTCTTCTGTAATCCTGTGGTATCGTGTTGACTATATCGTTATTTGTGCGTCTTGTAAGAATCTTGCTAGTGTCTGGTATATATTGATTTGGTTTGTAGACAGCAGGCATTGTATCGATGTAGGGAGGGGTACTTGCATCGCTGCTAATTTGCTGATTAGGGTGGCGCGTGGGAGATTATGTTTGCTGCATTTGAAAATAATATGGTTGAGGCCTGAGATTTCCTCCTCGTCTGCTTCGCATCGTGGAGAGTCCAATACTTTTATCCTATGTAGGTGGCTGGGGAAGGCTCCGTGGCCTAACCTCATTCGTATTAATGATGTTGTGAGATGCCTTTTGGATTTAAAGTTCTGGAACCACGTGTTCTTCATGACTGTTGGTTGGATTGTGGCGTAGTGAGAGCCCTTGTGCAGTGACGATGTTTTCCAGTAGTCTTGTAGATCTTCGTAGGCTTTTTGCTTGACGCGGGGGAGGAAGTCCGTGTAAGGAAGCGGAAGTGCCAGCATCATCCCCTCCTTGGCTCCCTGTTTGGCTAAGGCGTCCGCTCGTTCGTTATACAGTAGTCCTGCGTGTCCTTTGATCCACATATACTTTATTTCTGGGGTTTGTGTAGACAATGTCATTTCAATTAAGTCCATTATATATTTCTTACTATTAAGGTTCCACTGTGGGTTTTGTAATCTTTGTAGGGTGCTTCTGGAGTTGGAGAGGATTAATATTTTTTTAAACTTTTGTTCCATTCCGTATTTTAAGGCTTCTTTAATGGCGATGAATTCGGCGGTATAAATTGAGGCTTCACAGGGAAGAGCGAAGCAGGTTTTTCTTGGTTGCTATTGGGACAGTAGTACGCGCTGCCAACTTGGTGTTTGGTCTTGGACCCGTCGGTGTAGATTTGTGTGTAGCCCGGCCAGGTCATTGATAGTAGCTTCGACGCTGCTTGATGGTTAAGGTGAGGGGGAAGTATATAAGTGCTGAGAGTTGGAATGGAGCATTCGGTTTCGTGAATATAGGTAGGGCTGATTCTTTCGTTGTGAGAGGTTCTATGAATCTGAGTTTGTAATGGCTGTAAACTAGAAGCGGGCATCGTGGGGGTCTTTTCCCTTCAAACGGCCCCATTGTATTACTTAAGGTTTGAAGTTTCGATCGTAAGATGTGTTGGGAATAAGAGTAACGTTGGAGAAGATATTTGTCAGCCCGGAGCTGGCGTTGAAGATCTAGAGGAAATTCAGCAGTCTCGATCAATAGGGCGTTTGTAGGGGTTGTTCTCATTGCTCCGACGCAGATGCGGAGTGCTCGGAATTGTATCTGGTCTAGCTTACGTAGAGTTTTCTGAGAGGCGTTGCCGTAGACGATGCTGCCATATTCGAGATGAGGTCTTATTAGTGATCTGTAGAGCTGTAGACAGGTGGCCGGGTCTGCTCCCCACCATGTATGTGCGACTGAGCGCAGTTTGTTGAGTGCACCGCTGGTTCTAGTTGTTATGTGTTCTACCTGGGGTTTCCAGGAGAGCCTGCTGTCTAATGTTAATCCGAGAAATTTGACTGTTGCGCGGACGGGGAAGGTGCATTGTCCCAGTTGAATTTGTTCTTGCAAGAGAGGATTTTTCCTACGAGTGAACAGTACTGCCGTTGATTTTTGAGGGGCTAGATGTAGGCCATGTTGTTGTAACCATGTTGTGAGTTTTTCCACGGCTTCCGAGATCCATCTGCGAATCAACTCGAACCAAGTAGCGTATATATAGATGCATAAGTCATCAGCGAATTGTAAGGTCTTGATGTGGGGTCCTAAGATATTCTCCAGATCGCAGGTGTATATGATGTATAGTAAGTATTGAGCCTTGAGGGATACCTCGGTTGACGAGATATGGGCCTACTAGTGCGTTGTTCTTTTCTCGGAGGTGTATTGTGCGTTGGTAGAAAGCTAAGTAAATACCGTTAAAGACGAAAGTCGGAATGCCCTTTGCTTGAAGTTTTCTCACGAGGAGAGAAAGCTGGACGTTATCGTATGCGCTTGAGATGTCTAGGAATAAACCCATTAAAAATCCTTGGTTCTTGAATGTTCGTTCAATGTCTGAGGTAAGGATGGTCAGGTTGTCTATGGTGCTGCGTCCTTTCCGGAATCCGAATTGAGATGTGGGGAGTTGATTGGAATGTTCTAACCACCATTTTATACGGTTTTTCCAAAGTCGTTCGGCGGTTTTGAAGACGCATGATAACAGGGCGATAGGACCGTATGATGTTGGAAGTTTTGGGTCTTTTCCAGGTTTTAAAATTGGAACTGTTATTTGCGTTGACCATGCTTCCGGTAGTTTATTTGATGACCATAGTTTTTGGATAAGTTGTATCAAATGTATTTTTGCTTTTGGGGGGAGTTGTCGAATCATAGCGTAATGTATATGATCGTATCCGGGAGCGGAGTCGCTGGATGCAGTGAGTGCTTTATCTAGTTCTGCTAGAGAGAAGGGTCTTTCGAATCCTTTGTATGTGTTGACTTGTTCTTCTGAATTGATGATTGTCTCGAAGGGAGGGAGGGAGACGATTGGCGGCGCTAATATCGCGGCGATTTCTTCGGCTTTGCATGTAATTGTTGCAGTGGGAGACGATTTCTTCTTCATTCTTCGTATCATTGTCCATATTTCTTTCGGTGGCGTGTCCTTCGAGATTCTGTTGCAATAGGTTTTCCAGCTGTTTAATTTCTGTTGTTTGAGGAAGCGTTTAACCTGAGCGTTTAGTCTTTTATATTCGTTGTAGGTCTCCCAGGAGGGTTGTTGTTTGTACATTTTAACTGCTAATTTTCTTTTAGCTATCATTTTGGAACATTCCGGGGTCCACCACGGGCAGGCGATTGAAGCCTTCCAAGTATATATGCGACGTTCTGGGATAGTTATAGTTGCGGCGTAGTTAATTAAGGAAATGAAGGAGTCATAATTTTCAATTTGAGAAGCGTTTTGTGTGCACATGTGGAGTTGAGCGTTTATGATTTGGGCATAACGGCACCAGTTGGCTTTGCTGATGTTCCATTTGCTGGATGGGTAGATTAGTTTTGGTCCTCTTGCAATAAGATGTGAAATGGTGATGGCATGATGGTCTGATCCGAGAATATATGGGATGGTGCTCCATTGGAAGTCTGTGGATATGTGGGGTGATACCAACGTCAAGTCCACCGCTGATGGTCGAAGGCCTGGTCTTAAAATTTGGGTTGGGGTGCCGTCATTTAGGGGGATCAAGTTGTATTCGTCTAGTAGTTCTTTAATTTCTTTTCCCGATTGGTCTTCGTATTTGTTTCCCCACATGGTACTGTGGGCATTGAAATCTCCGCAGAGCATGTATGGAGGTTCAAGCTGTTTGAAAAGATTATGCCATTCATGTGGCGCTATTTTGCTTCTTGGTGGTCGGTATAGTGAGATTATTGTGAGTTTATACTCTGGGAGCGCCACCTGCACTGCTACAGCCTCTAGGTACGGGACTTTGGTTAGGTCTAGGTCTAGCGCTCTGAAGTCTAGGGTGATTTTGATTAGGAGGGCCACTCCGCCATAGCCGTCTGTTAGATCTTTTTGTATGACCGAATAGCCCCGAAAGTTTGCCGGTTTGCTGAGCCAGGTTTCACTGAGTGCGGCTATAGATATTTGCTGGGTGGCTAGTTCTTTTTGTAGGGTTTCTTTATTTGCCGAAACAGATCGGATGTTCCACTGAAGAATTTTAAATACCTCCATTTACTGAGAAGAGATTTGCTATTAATTGGCGGATTGCCCCAGTTGAGAGTGTTTGGCCAGGAGAGTTGAGTGCTTCTGTTATAATGTGTACTATTAGCTGGAGGAGCTGGTCGATTAAGGTGTCATGGCTTGGGGTGGGAGATACGTTGTGATACTGAGGTGGATAGGGATTCTGGATCGGTGGAAGAATCTGACCTTGAGTTAGAATATTTGATATTTGTTGGTGAGGGGGGGGGGGAGGCGGTAGATGTTGTTTCGCCGCCGTGGGATTGGTCGATATTCTGTCGGCCGAAAGTTGCTTAGGTTGGGGGGGTGGAGGTGGCTTGGGGGGGCGGGTGGGTGGGGTGGGGGTTGTGGATAGGTATGGGGGAGCCTGACTATGTTGATCAGCTGCTTGCATCGAAAGATTTCTATTTTGAGGTGGGCTGGGTAGCCATGTGGTCTTCTGAGTGAGGGGCGGGAATTCCTCCTCCCTCTGTAGTGTTGGGTTGGATATAACTTTCTGCGCGTAACTATGGATTGTTGGGGTGATGGATGTCTGCGTTCTTAAGGCGTTGTAGGCTTCGTTGTATTTTACTTGTTTTTGGTGCTGGAACGCTGGACATAGTTTGTCCGAAGCAAAGTGTGGTCCTTGACAATTAACGCATCTAGGTGCCAAATTTTCATTACACAGTTCTATAGAGTGGGGCCCTCCGCATCTGTTGCATCTTACGGAGCTGCGGCAGTTCTGAAAGCGGTGTCCGAATCGCCAACATTTTTTAAATATAATTGTTTGAGATATATAAGGCTCCACTGGACAGCGCGTTCCTAGAATGTACACGTATTGGGGTAAACATTGAGCTCTGAAGGAAAGTTGACAGACGGGAATGGGGCGACGTTCGCCATCTTCCTGGTTGTTTGCTTTCCTGGTGAAGCGCTTGACTGCTACTACTGGGTAGTCGGACTCTATTTCTTCCATAATTTCCCTTTCGTTGAGTGTGATGTCTACATTTCTAATAATTCCGAACTTGTGGATAAGAAAATTAGGGATATACGCCTCGAGGTTCTTGGTTGTGCTGTACTGGTAATTGCACTAATGTGTTAGCTGCTGCGGCGGTTTTCGTTTCTATTCGGATTCTATTACGTCCAAGTGTGCTAATATTTATTATATTATCTTTAATCTGAGGATTATGTTGGAAAAGAATTTTTCCGATGGCCATTGGATGCAGCATGCTGACATTTTTGTCCATACTTTCAATAAACACATAAAACGGACCTACATCTGCTCCGTTGTATCTATTGTTTTTGCTTGGCTGTTTCTGGGTTTCTGTTTGTAGCGGCCTATCATTAGGTTGGTTAAGCTGTCTGCTTTCAAGGGTACAATTTTGATTTCGTGCAGTTCTTTTGCCCCAACGTTGCTTGTCATTTCGGTACATAGTCGTTTACTAGGTACGTCACAGTTATCTGGGATATTTAACGGCACTTCTACTGTAGGTTGGGGCGTTAGTGCTGCGGCTGTACCTGGTACGATGCGATGCTTCCGAAGGTTCTGCTGGTCTGGTGAGTCGTTTACGGCTGCTGTTGTATATTCCATCGACTCGTTCCCATCGGGGAGGGGGGCTCGCAGCTGTTGCTCTTGTGTCGTATCTGGTGTTGTGGCTGGTAACATCAGGTATTCATCTTGGTTGTAGCAGGTGGTTAGGGCTTGCTGGATGGATTGCCTCGTGTCCGGGACTAAATTCATTTGTGCTTCTTCTTCTTGCGTTGCTTCTTACACTGATCACTATTATCACTTCACTTTAGGTATCACGCTGTGTTACACACCGGCGCACTCGACGGTACGTGGATAGCGCTGTTTGTTACACTGTCGCTAGAGGTAGAGGAAGTTGTTTCCTCGGCTGCTCGAGTGGAACTGAGATCAGATCGAGTTAGCATCGCGGAAAATTTTTTCCCAAATTTTATTGTGTTATACAATCAAATGCATTAAACGGGGTGAAACTATCAGGTTAGCCATCCTTGATTTTAATGTCAAATCCATAACTTGAGTTAATACTAAACATATGATGTGGCATATTTCTACATTCGTAGCTACTATGCATTTTTGACTATAAAATCCTGAAGGGAAAATTAATTTGCGGGGCAGACGTAATAAAAAAAAAAGCTTCCTAAAATTTTGTGTAAATCACGCACTTGCTTCAGTTTCTCTGACAATGTTCTGCGTATATTGTAGATATTAAGGATTCATAGAAGTTTTTTTTAATTTTAAGCCTTTATGTAAGTAGGTCTATGTGTAATTTAAATTATCATGTATATGTAATTATTGTGTTTAATATATGTTTGTATGAGGGATGGCTATCTGAATTCATGTGTTGCAATGGGTAAAGGAATTCTAAGATGGCCAAAAGATGTAAGAAAGCCCATTAAAATTCAATTCACAAATCGAGAATCGCGGTGATTTTGGGATCTCATTTAAAAACTGTGGTAATTGTTAAAGTGCTAAGTTATTATGTTTTGGTCTCAACTAAAGTAGAATCACAAAACTCAAATTAAAATTATTATGTCATAATAATTTTCATTAACAGTGGGGCATTATGTAACGATTCGCTAAGCTCTCCGTTACATATCACTTTTTATTGTATATAAAGTAAAGGAATAGAATATTTTTCCATTTCTTGGGATGTCCACTGTATGTTCGAAAGATGCGCTTGAAAGGGGAAAGGCAAGGATTTGACGCTTCAGTGAAGGGTAGTCTGGCAGGCGCCTTTTGGGCAGAATGTTAAGAGGATTAGGGATTTCTGTCGGGCGGGCCGTAAACAGAATTCCTTCCTCCCGAAGGAGACATCGGCTCTCGAGGATTGCCGAAACTTAACGTGGCCAAGAGAAGCACAGAATCACATGACTTCAGATGGACAGCCAATCACAGGGAACATAGTACTAAGATTCGGGGAATTTTATGTTCTATGTCGTCTTCGAGCTACAAGAGGCGGAGTGAGAGTTTACCTCCGGGGTGGCAGAAAAAGACGAGGGACTTCCTTCCTTGCTTCCTCCCAGTCAGGAGGCCAGCCAAGATCACGTCCATTCCGGAGCCCAGACGAGTCGCTGGCGACTTGGGGTCCATGTGTGCTGGGCTGACTTATGTGCTGGAAACCATCTGAGGCGCACTTCTAACTTGCGACTTGCCGCGTACTGCTGGCGTGGCCAGGTACGACGATCGAGCAGGTGGTCATCTCCGCCCAGCGCTACGTGCCGTGGAACGGTAATGTATTTCTACGAAGCCATTCAGCCTGCAACTCCCGTTGAAACTGTACTGTACCCTTAAGCGCATCTGAGATAAAGATCCTTGCTCTGATCTGATAAAACCACTGAGCTAGACTGTGTAACTGTCGAATGACAGGTTAATCATTCGTGGCGTCCCAACCCATTAAAATTCATTACTGTTTGCTATCATCATAACTGGTAACATACTTTGCATTAGAATAATTGTGAGATTTTTAAAGTACAACTATACTTGTTTGCTTGTATTTAAAGGGCTCATTGTACGTCGGAGCGTTGCTTAGAAAATTGCACAACCTCTTGTTTATTAACGTAATGGTAAATACGCTCAGATTTGTAGATGCCATTGTAAAAATCTTTATTAAAATGTCTTTTTGTGAAAGTTTTCAAATCCCAGAATCATCAAATTCTCATTTGATTTATTTACATTTTGATATTCAATTATAGTATCCTGTATAGCGTAATTAATTAAGAATTAATTAATACTTCTCTCTCTCAACCCCCCCCCCCACCCTCCTGATACGGTACAGTACCAAGCGCATAGAAAGATTGAGTACAGAGCAAATAAAAGAAACTACTGTGATATCATTTAGTGTATCGATGGTGCCCACTATCTCACAGCAGAGTTTTCTTGCAAACTCCAAAAACAAGAGCCGATTGATAAATAAAACGAAATATCTAAAAGTCCTGCAGAAGAACAACGACTTGCTACGAGTTATTGATGCTTTCAAAGACCCTCAAGAACATTAAACGACATTGCCCAAGAAGGAAACATGTTTCTCATGGCTCTGTAAGGGATAAGATCAGAAGCTAACCTGAACGATTTAAGATTCAAGACTCAACTTTACCTCTTTACCTCTTTACCCCCCACTGACGCTGCTGCATGACAACATTCACTAAGAGTTTACTTTCAAGTGCAGCAGTGGTTATCCAGTCGAACCACTCTCGATGAGCAACATACAGACCCGAACGAATGAGGTTGGAAAAAAACATACCACCTACGACCCTGCACCAGTCTCAATGCTCCGTTACATTTCTTGCAAATGTAAAACAGGCTGCCAACGAAATTGTGGATGCAGGAATGCAGACCGACATCGTTCCCCGATCTGCACATCATGGGAAAGTCTTTGTGAAAACTTCGAGCCTCCGGATGTCAGCATTGACATGGAAGTCTATTTCGTAATCGTTCTTCTCTCCATGAGGTATGGTGACAAGTTAATGTTTTCTCACCATCTCTTTCATTTTCTAGATGATCAAGCAAAACGTTGTCAAAACATATACCGGAACCTATGCCAATACCATCCGCCTTCAAAGAACCTCAACCACTACCTTCTAAACGTCAAAGGTTTATGTAATGTTCATCTTAGTATGTAACACAATTAATTATTAAAGCATATGACAATTTTTAAAGAAGTTTGGTGGAATTAAAAAAAAAGTTTTTGAATTTGATCAATTTCGGAAGCGTTTAAAAATTTTTAATATTATATAATTTTTGAAAAATGACCTGTACCTTTACATAATATTTGATCTAAGTAAGATATGTACAGAGAACTGTGAGAAATTCTCTAAAATTGAGAGCCTTTTTAATAATAAATTTGAGTTTTGGAGCGAAATAAGTGAATCTTTTCGGAAATAAGCAAAATACGCCAATTTTCAACTAGCGCTTGAGCCTGAGCGATTCTTCCGAGAAAAAACTTTAATGGTGAAATTTGTAGGAAATTTTATGTACTTTCATTTTGAATATTAAGGTTATTTACGAAATGTTGATAGATTTCGAATAATAAGCAAAAATTCACCAAAAAATGAGATTATGGCTTTTTTTGATATTTTTTCAATGTTCTGTCACGAAATTTTGTTAGCAAACCTCAGATTTGGATTTAGCAGCCCAAAAAATATAGAGAACTGAAGGAATCAAAACTATCCCAAAACTTTCCTGGTAAAAACACTATTTGAATGGACTAGAGTTCTGTTAGAGTTCGCATATGTGTACCCGGATGTGTAGTTAGTGTATAGCTCTTGCGCTCCGATGGTAGACGGTTCGAGTTCGGCATTGGAAATGATTGATTTGGGAAAAAAAAATTCTTGTATGTACTACGATGCTTCAGCAATAAGAGTAACTGCTTTATTGCTTCAATGGACAAATTGCTCCTTGTTATCTTTCAGTTGTGTTATTATTATGTATGGTATATTTCGCAAAGACGTGAATACGGTTGGCTGACTAAGAAAGAAAGGAAAAGAAATTCGACGACAGCATTTATAGAAGTAATTATTTCTCTATTCGCCTAAAGTGATTACTGGATTTTATTTGAAAACAAAAATCTTGATTGCCGAAGGATGAATTCAACTGGGTTCATCCTAATGAAAGTGTCCAACGTTACCAGTTACTCACTAGATTCAGTTTTTTTTTCTTTAATAGAACTTGGTGGATGAGCGGTATAGGCTAGGTCTTGCATTCAGGAGGACGTGCATCCAGATTTGGGTTTACCGTGGTTTCCCCAAATTACTCCAGCCGAATTTCGAGATGTTTCCCCTAAATGTCCATGGCTGAATTCCTATCTATTCCTTACCCCCAGTTCTTTCCCGTCTCTAATGACTTCGACATTGATTGTGCCTAGAGATATGCAAAAAAAGCATGTCTATTCGTATTTGGTCAATGATGGAATCCATAATATTTTTGAAAAATCTTTCAAAGTGAAGTTCGGAATTGTTACGGAAAATGTATCCAGAAATTTGGGATGATCTGATGAAAAGTAGATTTCTAATGACATTTTTCAAATTAGATACGCAATTTGAACATTTTTCATGTCATCAGCTCGCAAATCTAAAGTGTATTTAAACTCCCTCTTCCCTCTTTTCTACAGATATTATACTAATATCGCTGTGTACTGAAGTAACACTAAAACAAGAATAAAAAGAAGAATTCATTAGTTTCCTTGTCCCGAAACGTGAAAATTTTCCATCTTTCCGTTGAAACAAGTTAACTAAAGATTTAATATCAATGATGTTGATGATTTCCAGAAGTTTTCATTTTTTTTTCAAGCAACGAAAAGTAATACGACTTCAGGAAGAAGCGTAGGTCCTATCTGTCGCTTATGTGTGAACGAGAGTCAAATCTAGAAAGACATATTAATAAAAAAAGACCTGATACATGTTATTCTATTGAGCATCAGCTCGAATCATTAGCTTAATTACACAAATATGCTGTCTTAACAAAAAGAGGTAAAATAATAAATTATGAAATGGATAGGAATTAATTTTACATAATATTCCGAAACTTTATGAAGTATATCTTTCAGGAAAGATTAAGAGATTGATGGAATTAAGATAACACACTGAGGATCAACACTACGACTAGTAACAAAATTTTATAATTCGGCTCTGTTATTCTCTGCAGGAAGAGTGTAAACCAGAAATAAGTTTTTTTTTAATTTTTTTTTATTTATTTTTTTATATGGCCTTCGGTATTTTCGACCATTTAGCCAGTTCAAATTTATTTACGTTGCAACTGCTGTATCAGAATTTCACTATGATATTGTAGACACTACAGTGAAGACAACACAAGACGAACACAACAATTATTAAAACCACCCATGCCCGAGGCCGGACTCGAACCGGCAGCCCTTGCAATGCGAAGCCAGCGCGCTAGCCACTACACTGCCAGGACCGGCCAGAAATAAGTTGGTAGACGGAAGGATGAGTGTTTGCAAAGCGTTTAATACGGCTTTCCCTGTACTCCACCGACTTTCCGTCTACAGGCTTACTTTTACCCTCACAATGTTCTGACTGAGTGCTTCAAGAGTTCCCAATATTTAAACATCTGAAAGAAAGTTTTTCTGGTCATTCAGACGGAGCCATCATACGATATACGCGCTCAGTTCGAATAAGATATGCACTAATTATTGTTTCTTGAAATACAAATGTTTCTTGTTGTTGTTTTTTTTTCCTGTACTGTACTATTTTCAGAAATATTTCCAATAGCTAAATTTGGCAGTTTTTAATGCTCCTTAATCGTTGTTCGTACATAGTTTCTGATGGAAGTACGAAATCCTTTGTCAAATATAGCTAAAAACGCTGTTAGAAAATTTCTGATGGAGCAATGGTAAGACGATTCTAACACTAAATGTAGGAACATCAAAGTTTATGCGGTACCTATTCTGTACTTTTTATCTCTTGTATGAAAAAAGAAATAAAGTTTACTAACAATATGAATCATCTTCTTATCCACTTATTAGAACTGTATTTGAAATAATAATTTCGAAGCGTAATGATACTGAAACAATTGTACTGGAGCCCATTAATATCCCCTATCTCCCCACTAAAATATAAAAATTTCTACGAACCAGAATACTTGTGAAATATTGCCATGGTGTGTCAATGTCAGATATTAACTTATTGTTAGTTCAAAACCATAAACATTACTGTCAGTTTGTCACAGGGACGAGTGGTTTAATAAGAAACTATGACTGGCATGTAATGCGATCGAAGTAAAAGTGATATTTGAATTGTTTTAGGCTGTACAGCTAGAATGGTATGCTATGTCAGGAAGGAAGACGGAAGTTTACAGCGTAATATTTACACATTGTATTTATCCCTGTAAAGTGCTATCTTTCCTCTTTTAAAATCGCTTGTCCAGCTGAGACATTGATTATTCCCGGTACCGTTCCGTTCGAAGCTTAAGGAGCTAGGACGTTTCAAATTTTTATGGTTCTTAGTACTGTCCTGAATCTCATTAAACCGTGTGTCCTTTCCGTAGTGGACGAGTATAAACCATATGTTCTGCCGCAACTTAACGAATGCAATTACGCATATAAGCAGCTGAAGAAAACAGAGATAGTCTACTTCTGTATTGAATTTGGCTGAAATAGTAACAATTTGTGCATGGCGTAGTAAATTATTTTGACTAGGCAGTGTAACGAGTAGTGCCTGAAGGCGGGAGTGAGCCAGAACCCCGGACCAAAACACCCCATGTATTCCTTATGCACGCGGGAGTGAGCCCAGGACCCCCCACGTCGCGCACGTGCCGCCAGACCACCCACGTCGCGCAGGTGTTCGCCTGGCCACGCGGCACTTCTTAACCTGAGTTACGGGTCATAAATCGTACTCTAATGAGTGTCGCCAGTTTTTTCACCCTCCCCCCTCCCCGCCGCGCACGTGCCACGCAGGTGCGGGTCATAATTCGTCTAAATGTCACGCGGTCAGGGTACTAAACCTCAAATTCAACTCGAAATACACTTTTTTATTTTTATTTTAGGGCAAGTATTACATTCTTAATTTGTACTAGTGGTGTGACGTAAAACAAATAGAAAAAAACGCTGTTTACGTTTGATTTACAGAACCTCATTTTCCCCCTTATCTTAATTTCTGTGAACGTTGTTCATTCGATTTTGATAGTACTCAGTACGCGTGTACTTCAAAACACAGCGTTTTGGTTGCTCAGCTGATAAGGCTCTTATTTCAGAAAATTTATCTCTCCGGTCGCGGGTTCAAATACTGTGTCGATCAGGAATTTTTAGGAGTTGTATTTGATTATTACGCCGGGTCGTTCCGTGGTTTTGATTCCACGTTAAACTGTAGGCTCCCTGTATCTGGTAGCATTACGGGGTTATGTCAAGGTGGCTAAGACAGGGGCGGAATGCGCGACCATTAGAAACCCTGTCACCATGTCATTACGACCACACGGAATTGTTATTATTTAGTTATCTGCAGCTCTAAGTATGCCGTGTTGCGCCTATGATATTCTTAGTTTTAAGTTTTCACTTCTGTTGGCAGTCCCCAACGATTTCCAATTACCGAGCGTGGTGGTGTAACGGTTAGCGTTCTGTCCTCACATTCGGGAGGACGGCAGTTCGAATCCCCGTCCGGGCATCCAGATTTTGGTTTTCCATGGTTTCTCCAAATCACTCCAGACGAATGCCGGGATGCTTCGTTCAAAAGGGCCATGGCCAAATTCCTTCCCGTTCCTTGTCCCCAGTCCCATCACGCCTCTAATGACCTCAATGTCGATATAATGCTTTTCCGTGGTACGATATGTATATGACGCGCTATGTTTTGCTAAGAGACTGGCAGCAATGTGGTATTGCGAATTTTATTTTGGTGTCAGTACAAGTGGTATCGAACACATGATGCCAAGAGCGGAGCGCATTGACCGCAAGTAATTCCTCTTATTTTCTTACTTTTTCTGTTTATTATTTCAAAAACTAGACGTGTTTTTCTTTTTAAGAACTGTAGATGCGAATTAGGAAGATTCCGAAAATAGTGATTTTTTTATCGTCCATATTAAACTACTTCTCATCCGGTAAGGAAAACGATTTATTTTATCTCATTTTAGATTTAATATGATGTAACATACTAAGAAATCAGTCAAAATGATAGCGTAGAAATAGCGGGATGCAGACTCCCAAACCGGCAGGTGCGATCAGTTCTTCCCTTAGAGCCGCCTAAGGGGCCATATGAGCACTCCGAAGATAGAAAGAAAGAATACAAAACCTTGTTTCCTTCATGCGGTCATTACGGCCCAAATATGTAAGAAGTATTTCCCTGCAGTCAGCAGGGTCGCGTCTTAGTGAGTATTATTATTTCAAAGCGAATCGTGTGCTAGTTGGTTGTCATAACATCTGCAGCGACAGAGTGCGTGCCATACCCGAGAATCGCCTTCGCCGTGATGGTGAGGGTGAAACCCGTTTAGGCATACTCTTCCGAAAGACACCATCAACAGTGTCGCATGCGATCCATTCGAACTACGAATAGGTTCGCGATTTAACCTAGGACTTTGCTTCACGATCTGCTGGTTAGGAATCGTGCGGGTTATTTTTTTTTTGCAAACTAAACACCACGTAGTGCTTGAGTTCGTCTTTACTGAAGCATCCTGTAATGCTAATTGTCACTGACATGCATCACCGAAGATTAACCAAAGAACACAGCAACCCTGTAGTACTAAATGGCTTGGAAGGATAACTTTACATGGCAAAGCACGTATTATTCCTCAATCATCGCCCTCGTTCAGGCCTCGCATTCGGGAGGACGGCGGTTCGAATCCCCGTCCGGGCATCCAGATTTGGGTTTTCCATGGTTTCCTCAAATCAATCGAGGCGAATGCAGGGATGCTTCCTTCAAAAGGCCAGGGATAGACTACAACCGTGCCTCACGCCGTTTTTAACTGATGCTTGTCTTTGCGTGTCACTGGTTTGATTTTATCTTATGTATATATTATTATCTTGGACTTGTTACTTCTTTCCTCACCAATCATTTCCAAAGCTCATTCATTTCTTACTTTGTCTCTGCACTTGATTTTCAGCATTCTTCTGCAGCACCACATTTCAAATGCTTCAATTTTCATTCTTTCCGGTATTCCTAAAATCCATGTTTCGCCACCATGGCTGTGCTCCACGAATATCGATTTAAGGTATTAACGAAACGGTTGATTTCAGTTATACGTCTCACAAATTGTACATTAGCACAGGGTATTACGTTTTCTACCAGTAAATACTATATTACTAAGAGAATACGTGTTAGCTCAGTATACGCGCAAGCGCGTAAAACTGACCCTAACACAATGTAACAAGCTGGGTATGCTTAACGTATCTTACCTACAATAACCTCAATTACTGCTAGGGTGTGATGGTTAATTAACCTGAAACTTGGGTTAAACTCTAGTGTGTCCCACACTCATTACATAAAGTTGTAGTTTCACACGCGCCTCCGTAACATGCTGGGCTTGCCTAGCATGATACACCTACAATAACCTCAATTACAGCTAGCTTACACTAACTTATCCTACCTTCATTAGATGAAGTATACGTTTCAAAGCGATATTGAGTAAATCGTGTGCATAACTGTAACACTCCGATCGAGATTTAAGTTAGTCATACTCAATGTGCCAAGCTACAGAAAACTGAGTCATTGTTAAGATGTAGTGTACTAACCTAACTTATCCCAAAATGTAACACATCCTATATTCACCGGAGTTTAATTAAATTTATGTAGGTTTGTAAATTTACTGATGATAGCGGTTTTAGCTATGTCTTGTGTGTTAATGTGCCTGATACGTTCTGTTAGCGCCTTGGATCGTATACATTCAGTGCTATGATGCTCGTATTTGTTGTTTCAATCCCATGCGCACACTATCATGATGAAAGGGTGGTATGTGCGGAAAATATGCATCACATAGATTTCCTAACGCGATAGAATTGGTACAACACTTTTTATTATAAGTCTATTTTCAGTGTGAATGAATAAATGCGATTTTAAAACGCTTGGCCCAAGGAATCGTGTTTTTAAGGGTCCAAGCCACTTCGGTATGGTGAAGAACCTTAGGAATTCCAAGTCTCAACGATGCCATCAGAACAACACTGTGATAACTAGTGCACGTGACTATAGCCCTACCTCAAATTATTTCCGTGGTCTAATGCAATATAACAACGCACAGTTCACCTACCTAACCTAACCTAAGGACTTTTTAATGGGAGGTGGGTAAAAATATTCTGTCTTAAGATTTTTCTATATTTGATGAAACCGTTTTTTTAACTCTGTTGAGGACGTGATTTGGTCTATGTGTGTTGATGTTACGTTGCTGTGTGCGTGTGTAAGGTTATTTGCGGAGAGGTTTCTGCGCGTGTTGCAGGATTCATCCTGATCATTGATTTTGGAAATATCTCTTCGAATGATGCCCGGTGCACTCTTCAAAAAAAAATAATATTGAAAAGTGATACATTAGAATCATGTTAAAAAGTGTGCAGATAATATACGATATGAGCTCCGAGCGGATTCAGAAGTATGCTATGTTCTGATTCTGTACTTGAAATTTAATGGGATTTTAACAGATAGGAATTTAAGAACTCAATGCTTAAGGCACTATAGAACGAAGCTTTTTTGTCTTTAGTGATGAAAGTATTTTCCTGCCTATCTAATTTTATGAAATAAATTAGATGCTGATAAATTGTCTCCTGGACTGTTCTATTCTCGATTTGATTTCTTTTCTTGCAGTTACCCTGCTCGTCCACCACAAGGTCTGAATATTTTAATGTGCACACTTGCTTGGTCTTATTGACTTTTATTGATAGGGTTATCTGGAATTTTCTCTTAGAGAAGACTAAAACCTTGTTCTTGGACATATTGACAACCAGACCAAACTCTTCATTGTGCTGGACTAAATTGTTTCTCGCCCGATTCTATTTACTAAGTTCTCTGCAACCCTTATAAAAATATTTAAGGGATGGTTTAATGACAATGAAACATCTGTAGAACAACCATTTGAATGAGATTATGTTAAATTTTGTGACTTCGTTCTTTCATCTTTAGGTTGATAACTAAAGACTTCATGCGTAGAAAAACACGAAATGCCTCTCAGAAATCTTGGTGGTTTTTAACGGTATTGTCGGTCCTTCGTGCATGTAACGATATGTGACTTGCAGACAGTATCTTCGTTGTACATTTGGTGTGTGTTTTAATATTTTTATGTATCTTGGTGTACTATGATGCTCTATGTGTCTATGCCTTGTAGTGTGTACAGCATACTCGCAGGAAGAAGAGGTGTATGAAGTTGGGTCACGTTTTATGATTTGGTCAGTTATTTATTTGAAGGAACAGTGCAAGGAAATACACCGTAGACGAAGACCAAGATTGAAATATATGAAGCAGATTGAAAGAGGTATTTTCAGAAGAAGAGATACCAAAGCTCAAGGGGGGAACAGAGGCAGGACTGCATCAGATCATTCGAAAGTCTGACAGCATGAATAGATGTATTCTGAATATGGTAAAAGGCTTTGAGTAATGTTTTTGTTTCCTTGTCGATACATCCGGATTGTTTTTTTTTCTATTAACTAAGCATTATTTATCTACTTCCTAGTAGAATACAAGAATTTACTGTGGCATCATCATCATACGTTAAATATACTGGGCAACGTTTCGTCCACGAAGCGATTTCAGTTTTAAAGTTTCCACGAGACAAGTATGAAATAACCCCTTGCAAATGGCAAAACAGAATATGAATTCTAAATCTGTTATCTCCCCCTCATCTAAAAGATATTACAGTGAAAAGGCACCTTTTACCATGTGGACGCAAAGCACTGCTGATCATGGCGAGGATGCACCATACTTCTATGTACCGTTGTAAGATATTTATGTATTTCTTTCTGTTATTCCCTGCATTGACTGCTCTCCGATTCATTAAACAAATCTTGAAGCCAATCCTACAACCGAGTTGGGAACGTAAATGTGTCGCAGTACCATACATCAGCACATCTGGAACTGGAGGTGATTTTACAGACTCTAGTTCAATGATGAGCAGTTAAGAAATTTCCGCTTATAGAAAGTAAGATAGCGGTTAAATCTGACGCACTTCAAAAGACAGTTCCATTTCTTGAGAATCCGCGAAGGGTTTGGTAATGAGCGTGATTGTCGGAGGTAAGGCTAGCCTATTCTTTTCTCCGGCTCATGCTTTTTAATGGGACATCGACTAATTTGATGCAGTCTTCCAACTCTTCGTTTCTTGTGCTCATATACGCATGTCGTTTATAACATACGGAGTCGGTGATTCTAACCTCCGTCATCCAACGTTAATCCTTCTCTACGAACTCCCCTCTATTACTAAACAGAACGTTTGTCGGAAAATTTGATCCACCGCTTTAACTGTAACGTTTCTGAGACTATAATATAATTTCTTTCCTAAGTTTATTTCATACTTGAGGTAAGGTTGGCAAACATTTCTCGTACATCTTGATTAGTGCAAAGATTTTAGTAGTTTTATTCTCTTACATTTTTCCACTCTGTCCACTTTTTCATGCTGTCCTTGATTCTTTGTCTAGATTCATCATAATACTGCCCTGGCTCGTGATCTCGTAAGTGAAATGACCTCGACATTGATGCTGTACAGCGAGACTGTAACGCTCGGGTCTAGCTTTCTGTGTTCCAGGTGTCCCAAGAACCGATACGTTCATAGAAAGATCACCCGGAAAAAAAGAAAAAAAAATGTTGCTTCATTTCTGAAGAATTAGAAAGCGACGGAAGTGACTATGATTTTACCTATTATCTTGGAGGGTGCGTTTGGTGATTACAGCTACGTACTACAGACGAGGTAAAATTATTGCTAATTTACTGTTGACATTCTAAATAATTGTTTCGAAAGCTGCAAATATAAAAACTAGTCAAAAATTGACTCTTGGATTCCAGTACTGCATGTGAAACGGCAGACTTTATTTTAATCTAGCTGATGTAACGCCTGTTCCTAAAGCATTTATGACTCATAAAAATATATATATAAGATTCCTCACTTAGAGAAAGCACCTTCGGACGCAACTGACAAGCTGTATAATTTTAACTAACTACTTCAACTGCTGACTTAAACTGTATGGGAAACAGATGCAAATGCATTAAGAACAACAGCCCCAGATTTGCTTTACTCCTCAGTCGGATATTGCTCAATAGCTGCGATACTCTTCCAAATCATGTGCCGCACTATTATAAGCATACTCCTGCCTACCCTGTCCAGTAGGTGCCGGTGCTCAGCAATAATGTACCATCTATATCAGAAGGTAAAATATCCTTAAGAATGCTGAAGAGTGAAATTCAGTCATATCCTTTCGCAAGAACATCCCGACATTCTCCTGGAGTAATACGTTATTTGATATCTGTAAACTGTAAAAGATGACATTTAACGTTGAGATTTCAAGGTAAAGATTCAGTTTGAGAAGGTCTGATAATATTTTGAAGGTCTAAATGGCACACACTGATACGAACTAAATAACACACACACATCCGTATAAACTTTCTATTTCAATAGACATGATAGTCTTCGATAATCAGAAGAAGAAAAAATCCTGTCAGAGCATGACATTACCACCATGATCCAAATGATTTAGAGGGCAAAAACTACGCATAGTTGGCAATATCACAACGATACGGTATGCAGCTATGTATGTTATTTTTTTTTTTAAAGAAAAAAAAAACAGACACCTCACTCAGAAACAATTGGCATGCACTAAGTCACCAATACCGAATTCATTTAACTCCTGTATCTGATCGTGTGATCATATTCTCTTAGTAATATAGTATTTACTGGTAGAAAACGTAATACCCTGTGCTAATGTACAATTTGTGAGACGTATAACTGAAATCAACCGTTTCGTTAATACCTTAAATCGATATTCGTGGAGCACAGCCATGGTGGCGAAACATGGATTTTAGGAATACCGGAAAGAATGAAAATTGAAGCATTTGAAATGTGGTGCTGCAGAAGAATGCTGAAAATTAAGTGCAGAGACAAAGTAAGAAATGAATGAGCTTTGGAAATGATTGGTGAGGAAAGAAGTAACAAGTCCAAGATAATAATATATACATAAGATAAAATCAAACCAGTGACACGCAAAGACAAGCATCAGTTAAAAACGGCGTGAGGCACGGTTGTAGTCTATCCCTGGCCTTTTGAAGGAAGCATCCCTGCATTCGCCTCGGAGTGATTTGAGGAAACCATGGAAAACCCAAATCTGGATGCCCGGACGGGGATTCGAACCGCCGTCCTCCCGAATGCGAGGCCTGAACGAGGGCGATGATTGAGGAATAATACGTGCTTTGCCATGTAAAGTTATCCTTCCAAGCCATTTAGTACTATATGGTTGCTGTGTTCTTTGGTTAATCTTCGGTGATGCATGTCAGTGACAATTAGCATTACAGGATGCTTCAGTAAAGACGAACTCAAGCACTACGTGGTGTTTAGTTTGCAAAAAAAAAAAAATAACCCGCACGATTCCTAACCAGCAGATCGTGAAGCAAAGTCCTAGGTTAAATCGCGAACCTATTCGTAGTTCGAATGGATCGCATGCGACACTGTTGATTGGTGTCTTTCGGAAGAGTATGCCTAAACGGGTTTCACCCTCACCATCACGGCGAAGGCGATTCTCGGGTATGGCACGCACTCTGTCGCTGCAGATGTTATGACAACCAACTAGCACACGATTCGCTTTGAAATAATAATACTCACTAAGACGCGACCCTGCTGACTGCAGGGAAATACTTCTTACATATTGGGCCGTAATGACCGCATGAAGGAAACAAGGTTTGTATTCTTTCTTTCTATCTTCGGAGTGCTCATATGGCCCCTTAGGCGGCTCTAAGGGAAGAACTGATCGCACCTGCCGGTTTGGGAGTCTGCATCCCGCTATTTCTACGCTATCATTTTGACTGATTTCTTAGTATGTTACATCATATTAAATCTAAAAATGAGATAAAATAAATCGTTTTCCTTACCGGATGAGAAGTAGTTTAATATGGACGATAAAAAAATCACTATTTTCGGAATCTTCCTAATTCGCATCTACAGTTCTTAAAAAGAAAAACACGTCTAGTTTTTGAAATAATAAACAGAAAAAGTAAGAAAATAAGAGGAATTACTTGCGGTCAATGCGCTCCGCTCTTGGCATCATGTGTTCGATACCACTTGTACTGACACCAAAATTAAAATTCGCAATACCACATTGCTGCCAGTCTCTTAGCAAAACATAGCGCGTCATATACATATCGTACCACGGAAAAGCATTATATCGACATTGAGGTCATTAGAGGCGTGATGGGACTGGGGACAAGGAACGGGAAGGAATTCGGCCATTGCCCTTTTGAACGAAGCATCCCGGCATTCGTCTGGAGTGATTTGGAGAAACCATGGAAAACCCAAATCTGGATGCCCGGACGGGGATTCGAACTGCCGTCCTCCCGAATGTGAGGACAGAACGCTAACCGTTACACCACCACGCTCGGTAATTGGAAATCGTTGGGGACTGCCAACAGAAGTGAAAACTTAAAACTAAGAATATCATAGGCGCAACACGGCATACTTAGAGCTGCAGATAACTAAATAATAACAATTCCGTGTGGTCGTAATGACATGGTGACAGGGTTTCTAATGGTCGCGCATTCCGCCCCTGTCTTAGCCACCTTGACATAACCCCGTAATGCTACCAGATACAGGGAGCCTACAGTTTAACGTGGAATCAAAACCACGGAACGACCCGGCGTAATAATCAAATACAACTCCTAAAAATTCCTGATCGACACAGTATTTGAACCCGCGACCGGAGAGATAAATTTTCTGAAATAAGAGCCTTATCAGCTGAGCAACCAAAACGCTGTGTTTTGAAGTACACGCGTACTGAGTACTATCAAAATCGAATGAACAACGTTCACAGAAATTAAGATAAGGGGGAAAATGAGGTTCTGTAAATCAAACGTAAACAGCGTTTTTTTTCTATTTGTTTTACGTCACACCACTAGTACAAATTAAGAATGTAATACTTGCCCTAAAATAAAAATAAAAAAGTGTATTTCGAGTTGAATTTGAGGTTTAGTACCCTGACCGCGTGACATTTAGACGAATTATGACCCGCACCTGCGTGGCACGTGCGCGGCGGGGAGGGGGGAGGGTGAAAAAACTGGCGACACTCATTAGAGTACGATTTATGACCCGTAACTCAGGTTAAGAAGTGCCGCGTGGCCAGGCGAACACCTGCGCGACGTGGGTGGTCTGGTGGCACGTGCGCGACGTGGGGGGTCCTGGGCTCACTCCCGCGTGCATAAGGAATACATGGGGTGTTTTGGTCCGGGGTTCTGGCTCACTCCCGCCTTCAGGCACTACTGTAACGAGATGGAAATTTCATTTCTCGCGAACCTACCATCAAGGCATCACCGGCCTGAGATGAGCTGACTCTGTGTAGAAATGTGTTTGACAGGTTTCGAAGTAAAATTTCGCCTACTAACTTAAGAAATTATTCGTGATTGTTTAATGCGAACAAACAATTTATTCACCTAAGAGAAAGTAAATTTTCTTAACAACATTTGTTCAAATTGTATGTTGTAATTTTTTTTTTAATTTTAAAAATTTTTTATTTGCTTAACGTATCTCTAACAGGGAGGTCTTTAGAGACGGGAAAAGATGGGGGCAAAGAATGGGAAGGAATTCTTCCATGGCCTTATGAAGCAAGCATCCCGGCATTTGCCTGGAGTGATTTGGGAAACCTTGGAAAACCCAAATCTGGATGTCCGGACAGTTATTTTAGTTCTGACCTAATTGAAATACAAAAAAGGGTGGAAAGCTATAACAATCAGTGGCTACTGCTGCCACTTTTCAGTAGTTGGTGTCAATGCTATCTGCGCTACCAAACGAGTGAAAAATAGTGATGTTATAAATCTTGGCGTACAAAAACATATTTTCGCTCCCCAGTACTCAGGTAATATGCTTAAAGTGGACCAAACATTACCACTTACACAAAAATAAAATAAGAGATGGTTAAGCAGATGAAGGACACAATTTCATACACTGCAGTTACCTTTGAAATTTAAACGATGTTTTGAAATACATTGTTACCGCTCCGTCCAGATCATTTCCTACAATTCAATAGTGGTGTTTTCTGGCAACTGCTCTCAACAAAAAAAAAACTACAAACAAAGAACTTTAACACCTATATGTGATCCGATTGAAACTAGATTTTCCATTCCATGTTGCAGGTGGCAGAGGTGGACGGTTTATACTTAAATGCTTTGCTAGTATCATATTACTCCGAAGTTTGAAGATTTTAATTAATAAAAAAACTAAAAACACTAAGTTAGTCGACCACTCGACGATTGGTTCGATCTTCCAGAAGGCGCGTAGTAAGCCATTGTGTGAAATGTAGGAGGGCCAGTTCCTTTTCTCCAGGACCTACAGTTCAAGGTGGATTCCGAGCAACGGAATGTTCTGGCACAGCTCAATTGACCAAACACAACTTGAACGGAGCCAATAAATTTCTAAAGCAGGCGCATTAATCACTAAGCTACCCGAATGCTCAGTGAGGAGCTACTTAAAACTGAAGGGTGTGTCTCGAGATTTCATTACAAGTTCGTAATTATAGAAGGTAGTTCTAGAACCAATAATCTTTAGTATATTTGATCTCAATTATAAATCTGTAAATGAAATTATTTCTGGTGGTTCGGCTACTTCTTCAACCTACATCGATAGTGCCTAATAGCTTGCGGTACACGTTGCTGCGACTCTGTGGATCGCCGAATCAGTCACAGGCGCATCAGTGGTTTTCAAGTAGACAACATTCCGCGTACCGAAGGTCGCCGGTTCGAGTCCGGCCGAGGGCATGGGTGTTTAGTGTTGTGTCTGTGAATGTCTTGTCCGTGTTGTAGTGTCCTTGTGTCAATACTTGATAGCAACAAATCACATTGAGCAGGATGTATGGCCCAGTAGCCGAATGCCATTAAAAAAAAAAAGTAGACAACATGGGTTCAGGCAAGGATATTCATGCGAATCTCATTTGGTGGGATATATGCAAGATATTTCAGATGAAATGGACAATGGAGGCCCACTTGATAGTGTAGCACTAGATCTTTCAAAGGCGTTTAACAGAGTAAGCCATAAAATGGTAGTAAATAAGGTAAAAACTACTGGAGTGCATGAGAAAGTGATTTGATGGGTAGAAGAATTTTTAAAAAGTAGTAAGCAGAAAGTCATGGTAGGAAATGCGGTATCAAAGGAAGTGGAAGTAAAAATGGGAGAGCCGCAGGGTAGCGTATTGGGACCAATACTATTCATTATTCAAATGAATAATTGTGTTGATTGTTTACTATCTGAAATTAGATTGTTTGCAGATGACATAATGCTGTATAAAAGGATCAAAACGATAGAGGATTGTAAACAGTTGCAGTAGCTGGGTTAGTAAACATGGGATGAAGATAAATGCAAAGAAGAGTCAGCTAATTAGATACACATATATAAAACAAACCGTTAATTATGAATATAAGGTGGGGAAAGAATTGCTTGCAGAAGACTTGAAATGTAAATATCTTGGAATAACATTTGATAACAAGCTTATCTGGGCAGGACAAATTGGACAGGTAGTAGGAAATAGTTTCAAAATTCTGCACTTGTTGGAGAGAGTGATGAGGGGATACACGAGAGAAGTAAAGGAATTGGGTTACAAAACTTTGGTCAGACCATTGCTCGAATATGGTAGTAAAGAATGGGACCCACATTATGCGTATCAAATACAGGCATTAGAGAGAGTACAAAAAAGAGCTGCTAGATTTGTTTCTGGAAATTATCGCAGAATGCAATCAGTGACAGATATGATAAAGGAGCTGGAATGGGATTCATTGCAAGACAGGAGGAGGATGAAGAGGGTCATGGGAGTGTACAGGGCGTATACTGGTTATGAGGCATGGAAAGATATTGCAGTAGGCATTAAAAGTAGTTCATGGAAGGGAGAAGATGACCATGACCACAGCTGGCACTCGATTTCAGGCACAACGGTGTGAGAAGATTTTCTTTTTTTGGTAAGGGTGTCAGGGATTGGAATAAGTTATCAAGGGAAATGATAAATGACTTGCCGAACACAACTGAAACATAAGAAGAAGCAATTTGCCCATTGAAGCAATAAAGCGGTAACTCTATTGCTGATGCATCGTAGTACATACAAGTATTTTTTTTTTTTTTTTTTCAATTCAATCATGTCCGATGCCGAACTCTCTACTACTCTACATCCGGGTCTTCATCTGCGACCTCTAACAGAACTCTAGTCCATTCAAATAGTGTTTTTACCAGGAAAATTTTGGGGTAGTTTTGAATCTTTCAATTCTATATGTTTTTTGCGCTGTTGAATCCGAATCGGAGGCTTGCTAACAAAATTTCGTACCGGAAAAGTTTCAAAAAAGGGTAAAAAAACTCATTTTGTGGCGGTTTTTTTGCTTATTATTCGAAATCTATCAACATTTCGTAAATAACCTTAACATTCAAAATGAAAGTACATATAATTTCCTACAAATTTCACCATTAAAGTTTTTTCTCGGAAGAATCGCTCAGGCTCAAGCGCTAGTTGAAAATTGGCGTATTTTGCTTATCTCCGCAAAAATTCACTTATTTCGCTCCAAAACTCAAATTTATTATTAAAAAGGCTCTCAATTTTAGAGAATTTCTCACAGTTCTCTGTACATATCTTACTTAGATCAAATATTATGTAAAGGTACAGGTCATTTTTCAAAAATTATATAATATTAAAAATTTTTAAACGCTTCCGAAATTGTTCAAATTCAAAAACTTTTTTTTTAATTCCACCAAACTTCTTTAAAAATTGTCATATGCTTTAATAATTAATTGTGTTACATACTAAGATGAACATTACATAAACCTTTGACGTTTAGAAGGTAGTGGTTGAGGTTCTTTGAAGGCGGATGGTATTGGCATAGGTTCCGGTATTTGTTTTGACAACGTTTTGATTGATCATCTAGAAAATGAAAGAGATGGTGAGAAAACATTAACTTGTCACCATACCTCATGGAGAGAAGAACAATTACGAAATAGACTTCCATGTCAATGCTGACATCCGGAGGCTCGTAGTTTTCACAAAGATCTTCCCATGATGTGCAGATCGGGGAACGATGTCGGTCTGCATTCCTGCATCCACAATTTGGTTGGCAGCCTGTTTTACATTTGCAAGAAATGTAACGGAGCATTGAGTCTGGTGCAGGGTCGTAGGTGGTATGTTTTTTTCCAACCTCATTCGTTCGGGTCTGTATGTTGCTCATCGAGAGTGGTTCGACTGGATAACCACTGCTGCACTTGAAAGTAAACTCTTAGTGAATGTTGTCATGCAGCAGCGTCAGTGGGGGGGGTAAAGAGGTAAAGAGGTAAAGTTGAGTCTTGAATCTTAAATCGTTCAGGCTAGCTTCTGATCTTATCCCTTACAGAGCCATGAGAAACATGTTTCCTTCTTGGGCAATGTCGTTTAATGTTCTTGAGGGTCTTTGAAAGCATCAATAACTCGTAGCAAGTCGTTGTTCTTCTGCAGGACTTTTAGATATTTCGTTTTATTTACCAATCGGCTCTTGTTTTTGGAGTTTGCAAGAAAACTCTGCTGTGAGATAGTGGGCACCATCGATACACTAAATGATATCACAGCACTTTGTTTTATTTGCTCTGTACTCAATCTTTCTATGCGCTTGGTGCTTTCACGAGCTTCGTCAGCGTAGCCATCGTAAATGACAATGGCATTTGGTTTATAGATCGACTTAATATATGAGACCTAAGTGCGGCAAATTTCTGCATATGTTTGGGCTTGTTGCCATTTGACCTGATGTTTAAAAAACTCTCCGTCAGTAACATATTTTAAATTACTCAAATCGTACTGTTCAGTCTGCAAAAAAGCCCTGTATAAGCTCCATTTTGTTCCTTCCCTTATTCCATGCTCATCAAATGGGAGAGAGGGTAGGGGATATGTTTATAACCCAGAAACTTTCTCAGCTCTTCATCTGAATATTTCACGACTGTCATTCGTTGAAAAAGGCTGATTGGATTCATTACTGCATCCCTCTCTTCTACCTATATAGAGCTTTCATGATCGATTCTTTTGAACTTCACGAAAATCATCACCAACAATCCGATGTATTCCTTTCATGTCCATCCCGGGGCGGTGGCAGAAATCTTATAGGTTTTTCCCGGGTTCGGAAAATTCCTAGATACTCAATTGATAGAGAAAGGCAGATGAGTGGGAATGGCCCATCGTGAGCCCTTCTCAGCCGCCTGCATAGGTGGCAGCTCATCAGTGCTGCCTCATTTACAGGATCAAATAATAATGAATGAATTATTCTGTGATAACTTATTGAAAGAGTAAAGGTGTCGTATGTTAGATAAGGAGATCAAGATATTGAATAAACACGTTAGATGTAATAGTAGAATAGGTGGTTACAGCCCCACAATTAAACCTCGGAACTGAACCTGTAAATATCGACCTTCTTTATTTTCATTTTTTTATTTTAAAAAAGAAAATAATGTTTAGACAAAATTTTAAAATTAGACTACATTGTATTTAACATAAAACTAGCAGGAAATTAGTAATATTGACAGCTATTGATAATAAATTTGAGTTCTGGAGTGGAATAAGTGCGTTTTTGGTGAAATAAGCAAAATACGACAATTTCCAATTAGCGCTTGAGCCCGAACGCTTCTTCCGAGAAAAAAAATTCAAAGGTGAAATTTGTAGGAAATTTTAGGAAATTTTACCTATCATCTTTGGATTTCGTCTGCCGCGCGCTTTAGTGCGTGTCGAGTGCTAATAATTTGTGTTTTTGTAGTTAAAAAGTTAAATTTTGTCTCGTAAGGTAGTTAATTCGTTGAATAATATCATTGTAGTGTGAGTGTTAGTGAAACGTTTTATTCAGTATAAATCCGTCAATTGTAAATTCAGTGTTTCGTGCTTTGTTTACATCCGGTATAAACGTTTAGTATTAATATTATTGTTATAGCGAAGCAGCAGTTCATTGTAAGTAAGATTTAATAGCATTAGTTTTGTTTCAAAGTAGATTGGCAAGTTCTCAAGTGATAGTGAACCGTTTTATTTAATACATATCAGTACAGTGTAAACGCAGTTTTTTTTTTTTACTTGTTTACATTTGATGTTAGTTGTGATTCAGAGTTCTAGGGTATCAAATTTCATAGTAATGGTTTTAAAAAGTTCTTTTGTTTGCATTTGTACAGTTTTATTGTAAATCTTGTAGTTGTCAGGTGTTGTAATTCACTTTTAGGAAAAGTTTCGAGTGATATACATAGGTTTTTAAAATTTTTTGTAGAAGGCTACTTTTTCATTTCTTTGGCATTTGACACACAAGTAGTTTATTAAAAAGTAAAAGTTTTTAAAGTTCCTTTGCTTGTAAATTCTTAAGTTGTTTTGAAAGTATCACAATGGATACAAAGTGTGGAAACTGCCGAAGGATAGTAAAAGAAGGAGTGACATGCCGGGACTGCGGGCGCTGGTTTCACTGGGGGTGCAGCGATGTATCTAACAGTGACTCTTGTGTCAGTATTTCCTGGAACTGTCACTCCTGCAGAATTAGTGATCAGGAGCAGCGGATTCTGAAACTCCAGTCAGATTTGGCATCTGCAGAGAGGGATTTAAAGGCCCTGAAGGCAGAAAACTCTGTTCTTAGGCATAGGCGGAACAGTGAATGGAAGGAAGTCAGCTCTGGCAGGAGAGGTAGGAGACGCTGTCTGTCTGATGGTTTCCAGCTGGAGACATCCAATGTGTTTCGGCCATTGGAGGATCTAGATGGTGACTCTGAGGACCGTCAGGTTGGACTGAACAATCTGGGTTCTTGAAAAGTAAAAGGGAAAAGTTTTCAGGGTGTATCTAAAAGTAAACGCAGGAAGGTACTGTTACTTGGGAGCAGTCACGGGAGGGGAATCAGTGAGATGGTTCAGTCTGACTTGGGGCCAGATTATGAAGTCTGCAGTATTTTCAAACCAAATGCAGATCTTGGAAGTGTGGTAGCAAATGTGAAAGACCTAGTTAAAGATTTTTCAGATGAGGATTGTGTTGTAATTGTTGGGGGACCAGGAATAGCCTTGATAAAGACCTCAATTATTCAATTGAGGGAGACATTGCCCACATTTCCAAGAAAACACGTCAGACAAGTGTGAGATTTGTTGGTTTGCTTGAGCGTTACGATAAACCCTGGATGTGGCATAACATCAGGCGTACAAATGCATCCTTGGAAAGGGTTCTCTGGCAGCCGGCTAATTCACACATTGGTTTGATTGATGTGGCCTGCATTGGTAGGGACAGTTATACTCGTCATGGACTCCATCTGAATGTCAGAGGTAAGAGGAAGCTTTCGCTTCTTATTGCTGATGAGGTCAGAGGATGCCAGGTGAGTGAAAGAGGTATTCCTGTGATAAATGGTGTTAAGTCGCGGCCTTTTTTAGGGTAAATAAAATAGATTTATTAAGAAGTCTTAAGGAAATTAATGTCTCTGATGATCATAATTTGTTGAAATTAAAAATTCCAACTGATATACCAGTATGTAATAATAAAATAAACAATTCAAAGTCATTGCGTCAAAGTGTTCAGACCAGTATTTTCCACCAAAATATAAGAGGAATATTTAGTAAAACTGATGACATTTCCTTAAGCCTAGAAGAGATTCAAAATTCCAGAAATTTTAATGTAGACGTTTTGTGTATATCTGAGCATCATTTGTCTGATACAGGAATATCTCAGCTGTCCATCCCAAATTATAAATTAAGCTCTCATTTCTGCAGATGTAAAATGGAGAAAGGGGGAGTTGCCATTTTTGTTAAAAATAATATTGAATGCAGTAGTGTAGTTGTAAGTAAGTATTGTATAGAACAACACTTTGAATGTTGTGTTACTAAAGTAGAATATGATAAGGAAGAGCTGATAGTGATAGCAATTTACAGGGCCCCCTCAGGTAATTTCAGAATGTTTTTATCTCATTTAGAGTCTTTGCTACTAAGTTTTACAAATAGCAAACAAATAGTATTATGTGGAGATTTCAATGTTGACTTTCTGAATCACAGCAATGATAGATTAGATATGGAAGCCTTGATGTTGTCTTTTAACTTAACAGCACTTGTAAATTTTCCTACGAGAATACAAAATAATAGCAGGACTGCAATTGATAAATTTTTTTATGGATATTTCTCAGTGCAGTAATTACAGCATACATCCAGTAATAAATGGTATCTCAGATCATGATGCCCAGCTATTATGTATCGAGTCCAGGAACACTGTTAAACAGATAAAGAAAAGCTGGGTTTATAGAAGAAATATTAGTGAAAATAATATAAAACACTTCATAGATACCTTAAACAATGAAAACTGGTTAGAAGTATATAATGCGCAGGGTGTTAATGCGAAATTTGATTCCTTCTGAATATATTTCTAACACTTTTTGAAGGTAGTTTCAAAAAAAGGAAAATTCTCAACACTCCAAACAATGAACTGGGCATGGGATGGATAACAAAGGGTATTAGAATCTCTAGTAAAACAAATAGGGACCTTTATTAAAAATTAGAGAATCAGATAACTATGCGCTGAAAGTTCACTATAAACTTTATTCTAAAATACTAAGAAATGTAATAAGGAAGGCCAAGAACAAGTACATATCGGCGAAAATAGAAAATTCAGACGATAAAATGAGAACAATATGGAATATAATAAAGACTGAAACAGGAAAAACTGTAAATCACTCTAAAGACATAAAAATAGAACAAAATGGACATGTGTATAGCGAAGTAGGGGAAGTTTGTGAAATATTTAACAAACATTTTACGTCAGTAGTAGATAAATTAGGCATAGAAAAGCAATCCCCACATAGTGCTCTAAGGCTTCTTGAGACTGCTTTCCCAAATAGCTTTGTGGAGATGAAATTGCCACCAGTAACAGTCTCAGAAATAAATAAACTCATTAAACAATTAAAACCTAAAAATTCTTCCAGCTATGACAATATTTCAAGTAAATTACTGAAAAGATGTTCAGACTGTATCAGTCATGTACTTGTTCACATTTGTAATGAATCCTTAATACTAGGTGTTTTTCCCGATAGACTAAAATATGCTGTTGTAAAACCATTATTTAAAAAAGGAGACGTAACATGTGTAGACAAATATCGTCCCATTTCATTACTTTCAACATTCTCAAAGGTTTTTGAAAAAGTCATGTATAGTCGAGTAATAAAACATGTTACACACTATAATATCCTAACTAATTCACAATTTGGGTTCAAAAAAGGATCATCCATAGAAATGGCTATATATTCATTTTTAAATAACACATTTGAGGAACTGAATAATAAAATGAATCCTGTAGGAATATTTCGTGATCTTGCAAAAGCATTTGACTGTGTAAATCATGAATTACTTTTGAAAAAAATGGAATACTATGGTATTTTTGGGACCGCAGGTAAATGGTTTAAATCATATATTGAAAGCCGAATGCAAAAAGTTTCAATTTTTGATTCTAAAATAAGTAAAGATGCTTCATCAGACTGGGAGAAAATAAAACATGGAATTCCACAAGGCTCTGTCTTAGGTCCCCTCCTCTTTCTGTTATACATCAATGACCTTCCTGGAAATTTATCCGACAAAGTTAAGAGTGTTTTATTTGCAGATGACACTAACCTGACTGTGCGTAAAACACCAAACAGTACTATAGAATTTAATGTAAATGAAGTACTTAGAGTAGTAGCAAATTGGTTTAAGGCAAATTCATTAAAATTAAATTTTGAAAAAACACATTATATCAGGTTTAAAACAAAAAAATATGCACAGCCAGATATATGTATAAACTATAAAAACAACAAAATCTTAGAAACAGAGAGTATAAAATTTCTTGGTATTAAAATAGATCAGAAACTCTGTTGGCATGATCATATCACTACACTACTGGCAAAGTTAAGTAGTGCCACCTTCGCAATACGAACACTTTCTCTAACAGCAGATCTAGAATTAATGAAACAGGTGTACTCCTCATATTTTCATTCAGTAATGTCATATGGCCTAATTTTTTGGGGAAACTCTTCACAAAGTAAAAAAGTTTTCATAGCACAGAAAAGAGCTATTAGGTTTCTGTGTAGGGTAAAACCAAGAACTTCCTGCAGACAACTCTTTAAGAAACTCAATATTCTTACAATGTATTCTCAGTATATATATTCTCTCATGAGCTTTGTCATAGAAAATTTTAACCTGTTTACACCTAATTCACAGGTACACAGTTTCAATACAAGAAACAGAAATAACTTGCATAAAACACAAACATCTCTGTCATTAGAACAAAGAGAAGTTAATTATTCTGGGATACATCTGTTTAATAAACTACCTAATCGTATAAAACAGCTTTCAGATAATAAAGATGTATTCAAACAAAAACTTAGAGAGATTATCTTATTGGCAACTCCTTCTACTCCATTCAAGAATTTGAAGAAAAAAATTAATTGTACTCATTATGATGTTTGCAAAACTCAGTTGCAAAAATGTATGTTTATTATTATTTCTTGTATTTGTAAAATATGTATAGATATATATATATATTTACTATGATATGACTCATATTATGTGTATATGTATCAACAATGACATGTTTCACATCCCAGAGGTACTTCCTCAGCAGGGATCCATGGAACAAGATTGATAAATAAATAAATAATAAATAAACTTACTTTAATTTTGAATATAAAGCTTATTTACGAAAGGTTTATAATTATAAGGAAAAAAACCGCAATAAAATGAGACTTTTGGACCTTTTTTACAATTTTTTCAATGTTCCGTCACGACATTTTGTTAACAAACCTCAGATTTGGATTCAGTACCCTAAAAAACATATGGAATGGAAGAAATCAAAACTACCCCAAAACTTTCCAGCTAATGGCCCTTTTGAGCACCTATCGACTGGACTATCTAACCTCCTTGCAAGTTGGTCCGCTTTTCGTTTCCCTTGATTCCCACGTGCCCGGGAATCCATTGGTATTCTATTTCCTTCCTTAGGTGTTGCGCTTTGTTCAAATTATCTATAATGTCATATACTAAACAGTTTTTCGTCTTTCCTTTCGGCCCCATTCATATGCACTGTAGTGAGCTCAACGAATCTAAGCAGATTAAAATTTTTTCTTCTCTCCTTTCCAGTGTATATTTGATTGCCTTTAAGATTGTATACAGCTCTGCCGAGAAAACTGACATATCCTTTGGGAGTTCAATTGATTTACAGCTTTTTAGCTTTTCATCATAAATTGCTGCTCCCGTACTGCACCCAGTGATTTTGGAGCCATCTGTATAGGTTTTTGACCATGTTTTCCACTTATCATTTAAAGTTTGCAGTGTAGTTTTACAAAGTTCTACGGTAAGATTCTCTGTTTTTTTTTTTTTTTTTTTTTTTACTACTACCTTCCCTATTGTCTCGTGTATTTTGATATTGATTATTTGAGGCCATATGTCCCCTAAAAACGCAGCATTCACTTTACATCGTTCTATCGGCCATTATTTAGTTTAATTATAATTTTTTACTGTAATAGAGGTTGCTTTCTTCCTCCAGTATTTCTTATTTAACATTTCACTTATGGCTGCTAACTTCCAGTTTAATGGGTGGTTGATCATTGACCTAAGTTTCAGAATAAAGCGTCTAGAAAGCATATGTCGTCGAAGTGAGAGTGGTGGTGTGCTTTTTCCTATGTGTAATACATTTATCGGAGTTGTACATAGAAATCCTCCACATATACCTATCTATTTTGACTAAGGTTGATGCCGAGGCTTTGTCATAGAGCATACATCCGTAATCCATTTTGCTGCGGACTAGTTGCCCGTAGAGGCGCAATAATATTGTTGTGTTCGTTCTCCAATAGGTACGAGCTAAGGCTTTCAGTATGTTAATTATTTTAATGGCTTTGCTGTGTAGTTCCATTATGTGCTTTCTCCATGTCAGCCTCATATCAAGCCATATGCCTAGAAATTTTACTTGGTGATCTACAGCAAGGACTTTACCATTATGAATGATCATCATATCATATACATTTCTCTGTCTTGTAAATACCATTGGCTTGCTTTTTTCGGGTGATACATCCATCACCTTTTCTTTCAGGGCATTTATCATATTCTTTAGGCAACTCTGTAGTTCCAGCACTGCCTTTTCTTTGATCCTATTTCTTACATATATCATTATGTCTTCCGCGTATTGTATGTACATGATCGATTTACTCAGTCTATTAAATAAATTGTATAAGTAGATATTGAACAGTAGTGGGCTAAGGGGATCTCCTTGCGGTAGGCCAGAGTAAACATATCGTACTATCGGTTCTTTTCCATAAATCCACAACTCCAGAATTCTTAATGAGAGGTAGTTTGCACACCATTTGACTATTGTTTTTGCGATGCACAGTCTATCATCACATTTACTAACTCCGGTATGTGCTCTTGTCCATACGCATGTTGTATGTCCAGGAAGGCTGCTATGAGATACGAATTATAACTGTTATTTATTTGTATGTCTGTTATTAACGTTGAAATTGCATGTACAGTACTATATCCCTTTCTAAAACCCATCACATGGTTTACTAGGAATTCATGATGTTCCATATACCATTTTACCCGTTATTTAATCATTAGGTTCATCAATTTACAAATGCATGGTATAAGTGATATGGGTCTATATGATGTATATAGATTGGGATCCTTTCCGTTTTTGATCACCGGAGTTATACCTATCCTCCTCCATTGATGGGGTACAATATTTTGATCAAACAGATTCTTTAGTATTGTTAATAGCAATTCTTTTCCAGCGGGGGTTAAGTGGTATAGCATTGAATATGATATCTAGCTAATTGGGGTTGTATCTTTTTCTTTTAAGCTATTTTCCATTTCCACTGGGATGAAGGGTCGGTCTAGGTTGCAATTAGGATATGTTATGTGTTAATTGTTATCAGTGACTTCCAGTGGTGCAGCTTCTAGCGTAGCGGGAACAATTTTATTCATAAATTGTTCCGCTATTTCCTTATTCACTCTTATGTTTTCAGAGCTTTGTTTTGGTTCCATGTACCACCTAATCTTTTCCCATAATTTTTGTGATGAGAGATTTCCACTTAATTCCGAGCAATACTTTTCCCATCCTTCCTTCTTCGCATTCTTGATGATCTTTCTAGTTTGTGCTGTTATTTTCCGGAGCGTAATGAAGTTTTGGTAGTTCGCCTCTTTGCGATATGTTCTGAGAGCTAGTCGTCATATTGGTACCGCTTTAGAGCATTCTGGCGTCCACCAGGGCTTTCTTCGGTATGTGCAGTCCTTTCTATATTTCACAGCAGGTGCACTCTCTTTCGCGGCTGCAAGAATGGTTTCTACAAACCAGTTGTAGGGTGCTTGTGGTCTCTTGCATCCGGGCATTTCCGCATTCTTCTTTTTACTTCTTGTTGGTATTTCTGCCAGTCCATAAGTTGTTGACTTATTATCTGGCTGTGGCTGAATATCCTGTTTTGAGTCGTATGGGTAGCTTGTGTTTCTATAGAAATTTTTATAACCCTGTGGTCACTGTCTAATGTATCGTTCATTGCCACCCACGAGCATTTTATGGCCATCTTTGACGATACTAACGATAAATCCGGCGAGGAGGGCCTGTGGTATGGTGTACCTATGCGAGTATGTGTCTTGGTGTTTGGCACCACTAGGTCGGATTGACTTATTGAATTTGCTAGTTCCTGGCCACTATGGTCTGCTATTTCATCGTACCACATTTTGTCGTGGACATTAAAGTCTCCTGCCACAATACTTCCATTCGGAAGTTGGAAGAAAATGTGGTTCAATTCTGTTTAATATATTGTGACATGAGGTGGCAAGTAAATAGCTGTTACATTCTTCACAGGCTCTAAATTCAAAATGTCTAGTAATATGATTTCTATATTACTGTTGTTGTATTGTACAGGGTCCGGCAAAAAAACCTCCCCGGTTTGAGCAAGCCACCGCGTGAGTTGTAGTGGGGGTAGAGATGTGGAGGGGGTATTGTTCCTTAGCGGCGTACGTGCCATTTTCAGTGTTCGCCATGGCTTGGCTTGGTAAGAATCGGGCGTTTGTTGTGGAGGAGTTTATTAAAAATGGCAGTTCTGTGATTTCTACTCAACGAGCGTTTCGGATTCGATTCGAACTTGGCCGACGTGATAGTGTTCCTGATGCGAAAACGATTAGACTCTGGGTGTGAAAATTTAGACAAACAGGGTCAGCACTAAAAAGAAAACCAACTGGCCGAACTCGTACTGCAATAACACCAGAGAACGTGGCGCGAGTGAGAACTTCCATCCAACAGACTCCAAAGCGTTCAGCGGTTAAACATGCAGCTGCCCTGGGATTGTCAGAAAGGAGTGTAAGGAGAATTCTGCATAAAGAACTTCATCTGCATCCCTACAAAATAATGTTTGCCCAAAAGTTGTCTGAAGAAGATTATGAAACTCGCAGGGCTGTATGTGATGACATTGTGCAAAACATTCCCCCAGATGCTGTCTTCATTTCTTCTGATGAAGCCCACTTCCACTTGAGTGGAACTGTTAACAAACAGAATTTCCACTACTGGGCTGCAGAAAATCCTACGGAACTCCACCAACAACCACTACACAGCCCAAAAGTCACAGTTTGGTGCGCCGTTGCGGAATTTGGTGTGTGGGGACCGTACTTTTTTTAAGAAGATGGACAAACAGTAACGGTCAATGCCGATCGCTATTGTCACATGATAGAGACATTTCTCCGACCCAAGATCAACCAGTTTGTTTTAGACCATGAGGAAGAAGAAGTTTGGTTCCAACAGGACGGAGCCACAGCTCACACTGCTCGCCGGTCCATGGAAATGTTAAGAGAGTTGTTCCCTGGACGTCTTGTTTGCTTAAGAGGAGACATTTCCTGGCCCCCAAGGTCACCCGACTTATCACCTTGTGATTTCTTTCTGTGGGGCTACCTAAAGGCTGAAGTGTACAAACATCGCCCCAGAACTCTGCAAGAACTAAAAGATGCCATTAGGCAGGAAGTGGCAGCCATTCCAAGGGAAGGTACACGAAGAACTATGGACAACTTCAGGGAAAGACTTTGTGAATGTCTTAACAATGGGAGACATCATTTATCGGACATAATTTTCAAAACCAAGTAAAGTGTACTAAGTGATGTAAAATGGCATCATATAGGCTATTCACAAATATAAGTAATTATTCTGAATGTTTCTTATTCTTTTTGCAAATGCCTATTGAAATCAGGGAGGTTTTCTTTGCCGGACCCTGTATATTTTCAGTCACTGCTATTATGTTTTTTGTAATCATAATCGCTACCCCGTCATATCCATCGTTCCTATCTTTTCTAAATGTTTTGTATTGTCTTTCTCTTATTTTTCTATCTTGCTTTAACCAGGATTCAGTGATTATAGCTATAGCTGCATTGCCTTGCCTTCATTCATTAGGTTGTTAAAGTCATTCTATTTGGGGCTGAGGCTCCGCGCATTCCATTGGATTACATGCAGTTTCCTCCTTGAGTCACCTTTATTCTGAGTGTTTGACATTATGGATAATTAGGTTGTATTAATGTCTCTATCGATTTTCGTATTTCCTCCAGCTGTAAGGCCTCTATCCCTTCATCTTTTACGTGTCTTGTTATTGCCAAAATTCGGTTAAAGATTCCTTCCATTAATTTACTTGTCTCATTTCTGATCTGAGGATGGTTGCTTGGGTTCTGCACCTTGGGAGGATATGGATTTTCGCCAATGGGTGTTGCCGATAAATTTGTGGGGTGGTACCAAAGCTGCTTTTATTCATAGGTGTTAACGTGATGTTGGGTTCTATATTTCGCCCCATTCTCCGGTGGCCCACAATTGCTGATGTGTTGTGCATTGGCCGAGGGAACATCTGATGAAATGGGTTGTTGCCTTCTAGTATCGGGCATCTGTAAGTGTCCAGTTGGGCCTTTCGGTTGAATTTCCTGGACCTGAGTAGGGTCTTCAATGAGATATTAGATTGGGTGTTATCGTAGATTGTGTAGTTCATTGCTTGTTCCAGGCATTGACAGGGAAGTTCCCATATAATCCAATTTAATAGGTGGAAATTAGCTGTAGTTCTGTATATCCGGCGCTACAGAGGGGTTAAGATGATATTTTCCTTGTTCATATATATTAGCGATTTGTGCATATGATCTATTTTTAAGAGCAGATTCCGCTTCCCTTAGCGATATGTTGTTGCGGGTTCCAATTTCCTGAATGTTTTTCCGCCTATTGTAGTCTGGGCACCTTCGATCCGTAACGTAGTGAGCTCCCCCGCACTGGATACACGTAATAGATTGAATTGTGCATTGGCTGTCAGGGTGTGCCCCACCACACTTGACACAGCGAGCCTCTCCACGACATTGTTTTTTAAGATGTCCATACCTATAACATTGATAGCAAATTTTTACTGACGGGAAAAATGGTGTTACTTCGCATCTAGTCCCGTGAATATTTATATAATGTGGGATGGACTGGCTGTCAAATGTTAAAACACATGTTTGAAGGTTGATTAATAGTTTTTAATTATTTTGTATTACTGTTTTGTTCATTCTTCTTGCGTTAACTACCTTTACCGGTGATTGAATTTCCTCTAGTAACTCCTCCTTCGTGATACTCTGGTGGACTCCTCTTATCACCCCCTGTTTATATACTAAGTGAGAGGGGATATATATTTCAATGTCTTTGGATATTTTGCCTAAGGATCTAATAATATTATTGGCAGCATTTGCGTCACCTGCTTCAACCTTTAGCCTATTATTACCACTGCAGCTAATGTTTAAGATTTTTCCTTTAGTTTCCGGGATTGACGAATGGAGAATTTTCCCAATAGACATTGGGTGTAATTTTCCTATCTTGCTATCCCTACTCTCGATAAATACAATGAATGGGCCAGTGTCCCACCGTCTATAAAATCGCTGGGGTCTGTTGTTCTCGGGTTGTGTATGCAGATTACTCGACTTTTCATTTTGTACCTGTTATTCCCGTCCTATCTCTGTGTTTTTCTCTATTTGGGGTGTTTCGTAGCGTACACTAGCACTAACATTTTTATTTTTCTCTGCTATAGCCTCTACATTTGATTCTATAGGACGTTTTCTAGCATACACACGTTCTGCATCACAACTTTCCGGATCCAAGTTATATTCCGTAGCCACCTACGTCTCTTCACATCCACTTATTGCACTCACAGCTTGTATTAACGCTGTTCCAACTAAAGCTACTCCTGCTGATGCATCTGCGGCCGTCGGGGACGAAGACGCTCCTCCGCCTTCTCCGTACTGGCCGCCAAACATCCTTGGGTGGTTGTGGTACAGGTTGTGTAGATATAACTAGTTTTCGTTACACTTGTAAAAACTTGTTTCAACACTAAGTATTGAGCTCCGCCCTAAACAGGAAGACACAAGCACACGTTAACTGCTCCGAGCTACCCGGAAGTTACCACTTCGGCGACTAGCGAACGAATGGAACTTGTTTTCACTTTCCTGATACCCTGCTACCGGACATAATTCACACTTTACTTCACTCGAATATTCAACTCTATTTTTAAATGAGAAACAAGTGCTGGAATATTTATCACTCATCACCTATTTTAAAGCTTATTGTCGAGATTGTGTATAAAATAAGCCTATAAATTTCATACAAATATTCTTTCTGTATGAGAAAGTAAGAAAGATACGGAAAATTATTTGAAGCAAAACTCAAGTGTGAGTGCTACAGTGTAACCGAGCAAAAAATAGACTCATTCGAGCTACGACAGGTTGGCTGAAACGTTCTACATATTCGAAGGAACCACGAAAATCAGAGTTCTCTAAACAGAAAAATATCGAAATCTGAGCTTATAGCTCTGTATCTCTTTCGGCGGGCTAGCAGGAATGGAAAAACAATCAAAAAGTGAGTAATTTTCACGATTATGTATAAGATCCTAATATTGATAACTTCTAGGAATATGCTGTGTAGTCTGTTGCTCGAGTCCTTTATGTTGAACTTTCATTTTTTCTTCAAGAACACACATTTGTTGCGGTGCATATTACTGTAAACATATTTATCTGAGGAACCGTTGGTAATAACTAATGACAAGTATATATTTTCAACAATTAACATTAACCAAAATGATAAAGGAAAAAAAAATCAGTATGTGCAGATTCGAACTCGGTACCACCCGATCGCTCCCACCAGACTACGGATCTCTTCTCTATCATCTGAAGGTTTTTTGGAACATAAACCTCTCCAGAAAATCATGTGTCTTGTTCTTTCTCAAATAACCGTGAGCTCACGGGCACTATAAGTAGTTTTAAAATTAATGATTTTTTAAATTCTTTTTCTAGTCCGAGAGTGATACGGCGGCATAACTATTGACTCTGTTTTGAGTGATTCTCTGTATATGATTCCATTTAATCAAAACAAGAATTGAAATAGCCCATCTGATCTAACACTACATTGGAAGAAGAAGCACAATAACAAGAATGATCTCAAAATCAGGGAAGTTTGAAAATGTGAATGCTTTTAGTATCACATATCAACTCAAACGTAACGTCGACGTCGAGGTCATTAGAGGTGGGAAAGTTCTTACTGCAAGGAACTGGAAGGAATTCGGTGATGGCCTTTTGATTAAACCATCCCGACATTCACCTGGAGTGATTTGGTGAAATCATGGATAACCGAAATCTCGATGACCGAACAGGGATTGGAACCTGCGGTCTCCCGAATGTAAGGACAGAACGTTACCGCTCACCTACCACGATGCGACATTCCAGAATACCGTCAAATAATTGTGGATGATAATTTCCGGTGGCATAAAATGTGCTTGACTTAAGAATGTTTTAAAATAGTCTACAAGCCACGTTTAAAATGTTTACGGAACGTTACTACTGTAAGTAGGAATATAAACCGTTTTACTGCTTAAATCTCTGAGTGTAACCGTCGTAGTTGCACCGCAAAAAATCCACATAACAGAAATTAGATTACAGTACAGCTACTGAGAAATCTCTCAGAATTATTGAGTATGTAATATAACTATACAAACATCTGAAAACGATTATTAATCATATTACCTAGTTATCAGTCATCATCATGTTGCTGCAGTAGTTGCAAAAAGCAATCGTTTGTCCTCTGTAATGAAATTTTTCATTACTCTTTAGCTAATAGTTTTATTTGAAATTAGCGCAGAGACATAATGGTGCTACTCTCAGCGATAACAAACACACGGTTCTATGAGATTAAATACTGTGAGCTGCTAAAGCAGTTAGAATTTCGTCGCAAAAGACTAATTTCGGACAAGGAAGCACTAAGCGGTTTAATGCTCAATGTAAACAACAAAATATCTGCTTTCGATCACAATTTTCGTTTCACACACCACTTTTGGATAGTAAGAGTGATACATTATAACATTGAATTACACCTTATTGCTCCACATAGTTGTCTACTCATCTGGCACGTAACCTCTTAGTGATTAGTTTAGGTAAATGAATACCAATCAATAATTTACTTCCGGTCTGAAACGTTCTTCTTTCAGTGTTACAAATAAATCTAAAACAGATGATCACTGATATTACATAACTTTACAAGCAGATTTTTGTCTTAAGTTTAAAAGTTTTACAAATTCCAGGGTTATGAAATTAATTCGGCTTTTAATTTCGGCTTTAACGATACATCACCATACACAGAATTCAGTGTAACAAAATCTACAGATACAAAGATGTCGTAATTGCTTTACTTTCAATACCTGCTAAGCAGAGGAGTTTGAAATTGTATCAAAACATTTCCTAGCATTCCTCAGTTAAAAGAGTTATGCCTTCCATGGAATCATTCTATTTTTTCATGGTTCTATTATCATAAAAAAAATTCCGAGCTCCGCTGACAAACCAAATACAGTAACGAAAATCCCAACATAGTGGGTGATTCATAACTATATGCATCGAAGATAGGTAGTAACCATTTTAAATTCACGGTCCAGCGATCGAGACGTCGGTTTCCGTAGAGTTCCCAGAATAACTTATGCAAACGGGGAATCGATCCTTCTTAAATAGTGAGACCTAAATTTGTTCTTACACAGCTAATATTTCCCGTGTCATTGCCAAAGATAAATTAAAGACTCCACTGAAAAAATAATAACAAAAAGGAATTTGGATTATTTAATCTATTCAGGCAACAAATCTGTTATTTTAACGTCCCAATCTGTGAATCATGTGTTGTTAGTGTCCCGATGTACGGGCAACACGAGAAGAACGTATCACTTCATTAAACCACTCGTGCCCGAAACCCGACTCGAACCGCGTACCTTTCTTCCGCGAGACAGGGCGCTTCCTAGCCACAAATCTTCCTGCTCGGTATCGGCCAATCTGAGCGACACACAGCGTTAAAGACTTACCAGCTCGTAACCACTCGTTCGGCGACATGTTTCCGCGTTGCAGAACTGTCCCGTTACTCTCTTGAAATATTGAATTCGATAAACAACTCCTACTCGTTAACAAATTAAACTGTACATCATTAAACTAGGCGTTGGAATCAATTTGTGAAATTTCACCCATCCACTTCTTATTCTTCTTCTTCGATTATTCCCTTTAAAGAGAGCGACTGAACTTGAGTAGTCATGATGTTTTTTTTTTTCTTCCTTTCTTCCCAAATTCTCTTCATACGCTCGCTGTGTTCTCTCTTGCGCTTTTCTGACCATTTGTTTCCTGTTCTTTTTTTGGTTTGTGTTTGTTTAAGTGTATGTTTCTTTATGATGTTTCTAAACTGTTCTCGCCATTACCGACAACTGTCTACAGTCGTTCGCTAGTCACCGAAGCGATAACTTCCGAGTAGCTCGGAGCAGTGAACGTGAGCTTGTGTCTTCCTGTTTACAGCGAAGTTCAACACTCGGTGCTGGAATAAGTTTTTATAAGTGTATCGAAAACTAGCTGTATACACAAGCGCAACCTGTGCAGCGAGAACTCAACATCCACCCGAGGTCCTCCCCCTGCTGGGCGAGGATGTTTGGCGGCCACTACGGAGAAGGCGGAGGAGCGTCTTCGTCCCCGACGGCCGCAGAAGTATCAGCAGGAGTAGCAGCAGTTGGAGCAGCATTAGATCAAGCTGTGAGTACAATAAGTGGAAGTGATGAGGCGGAGGTGAATATGGAATATAACTTGGAAACGGAAATTGATGATGTAGAACGTGTGTATGCTAGAAAGTGTCCTATAGTATCAAATGCAGACGTTATGGCAGATAAAAAGAAAATAGCTAGTGCTAGTATATGCTACGAACCCCCCCCCAAATAGAGGAAAACTCAGAGCTAGGACGGGAACAATTGGTACAAAATGAAAAGTCGAGAAATATACAGACCCAACCCGAGAACAACAGACCCCAGCGGTTTTATAGAGGGTCGGACACTGGCCCATTCATTATATTTATTGAGAGTAGGGATAACACTATAGGAAAACTACACCCAATGTCTATAGGGACAATTCTCCACTCGTCAATCCCGGAAACTAAAGGAAAAATCTTAAATATTAGCTACAGTGGTAGGAATAGACTAAAGGTTGAAGTAGGTGACGCAAATGCTGCCAATAATATTCTTAGATCCTCAGGCAAAATATCCAAAGACTTAGAAATATATATCCCCGCTCATTTAGTATACAAACAGGGGGTGATAAGAGGAGTCCACCAGAGTATCACGATGGAGGAGTTACTAGAGGAAATTCAATCACTGGCAAAGGTAGTTAGTGCAAGGAAGAATGAACAAAACAGTAATACAAAATAATGAAAAACTATTAATCAACCTTCAAACATGTGTTTTAACATTTGACAGCCAGTCCATCCCACATTATATAAATATTCACGGGACTAGATGCGAAGTGACACCATTTTTCCCGTCAGTAAAAATTTGCTATCAATGTCATAGATATGGACATCTTAAAAAACAATGTCGTGGAGAGAGGCTCGCTGGGTCAAGTGTGGTGGGGCACACCCTGACAGCCAATGCACAATTCAATCTATTACGTGTATCCAGTGCGGGGGAGCTCACTACGTTACGGATCGAAGATGCCCAGAGTACAATAGGCGGAAAAACATTCTGGAAATTGGAACCCGCAACAACATAATCGCTAAGGGAAGCGGAATCTGCTCTTAAAAATAGATCATATGCACAAGTCGCTAATATATATGAACAAGGAAAATATCATCTTAACCCTTCTGAAGCGCCGGATATAGAGAACTACAGCCATTTCCACCTATTAAATTAGACAATAGGGGAACCACCCTGGCAAACATACAAGTAATCCCGCCAACTCTTCCCCTTTCTTCAACTGCAGCCTATGAGGGTACCTCAAGTCAAGCATACCAAATCAGAAGACATAATGACGCCCGTCAAAGAACCTTGCTCAGCAGACCAAATACAAACTCGGCTCCACCTAGAATAATGGCAATAGAATAACAATTTCCATCCATCTCTACTGGAGAAGCAATGGCCCGGCTAGACCAATATTCAACACCCACCGGGAGCCTATAAACACAACACCTCCCGCAGATCCATCCTATACGCTAGAGCATTCAGATACTACAACATCAGTTAGCAAATCCTCTTCACTAGTTGAATACCTCATGACTTTCATTACCGCCATGCTTGAAGTGGTTAAATCAGGGGGCACGATCGATCCGATCTTCATCAGCAATCAGTTGCAAGAATTATTAATAAACACCGGAACATAAATCTTCAATCAATGGATAACAAACAGATTGAGCCCTTAAATCAACAGCGCAAATCAATCTCAGTCAGTATCAAACGAAGTAGCTCTCGCGCAAACACCCTCTGACAAGAAAACGGAAATCAAAATATTGCAATGGAACGCCCGGTCACTCCGTGCAAACAGGGAATCGCTACAACGGGAATTAAGGCGGAAACAATATTACTGTCGCAACGATATCAGAAACATGGCTTAATACAGAAACAGTCCTTTCCTTCAAAGGCTTCAACTTACTAAGAAAAGATAGAGTAGATGGTAAAGGTGGAGTAGCGATTCTAATACACGTTGCTATTCCATTCTCTCCAATTCACATCGACCATACTCACATAGAATCATTTCAAGCCATTGCAGCCACTATACGAAGTCACAACAAAAAATTAACTATAATTTCAGTATACTGCCCACCTAAAACAAAAATCAGTATATGTGAATGGCGTGCACTCCTCCAACAAATAGAAGAACCCTTTTTAATATGCGGAGATTTTAATGCACACCACACGTCATGGGGGTGTGAATTGAATGATGCATTTGGGGAAGCCCTATTAGAGATCATAGAAGAGTTCAACTTGTTTATACTTAACGACGGTTCTCCAACTTTGATTCCTAAGCCTGGCCAACGGAAATCCGCAATAGACTTAACAATATGCTCCCCCTTACTGGCCACCGAACTCCAATGGGAAAATCTGCGACAGTCCTGGGGGTCGGATCACTTCCCCATTATAATAACAACTAAGAAGCTGGAAGTTCTTCAGAACAGGAACCCCACTACCAAATGGAACATACAGAAAGCAAATTGGGTTAAATACAGCCAGTTAATTGAAGGAAGCATTAAAAGGGTTTCTACCGCCAATACAACCAGCCTCCAATACCAGGAATTCTTAAACGTTATAAACGAAGCGGCAGAAAGATCGATCCCCGGCGCAAACCTGTAAAAATGACAAAAAGCATTCCGTCACCATGGTGGAACCAAGACTGCTCCAGATCGATAGCCAAAAGGAAGCTAGCGTTTACAAGATACAAACAGGAAGCCTCATGGGAAAACTACTTAAAATACAAGAAGATAGACGCCGAAACAAAAAGGTTCCTGAAAGAAAGGAAAAAAATGTGCTGGAGAGAATTCTGTAGCAACTTAAACAGCAATACGTCTATGACCACAGTATGGCACATGATTAACGGACTTAGGAAACAACCGGCGGGAATTAAATCGCCAAAAAATTGGGTAGAAGAATTTGCACATAAAATAGCTCCACCGTCGGCATCACTCGGACCACTAATCCTTCCTAATCACGTCAAGGAAGACCACGGACATAACATTTTGGATGATGCGTTCACGCTCAATGAACTGGAATTGGCCCTGAAAACCGGATCTAACACAGCTCCCGGCATAGACAATATCCATTATTCGATGCTTCACCATCTCCCCCACTGTGCCAAAGTTATCCTACTAAAGCTGTTTACGAACATCTGGGACAAAAGCGAGATTCCGAAGGACTGGACAACTCAAATCATCATTCCTGTGTTGAAGCCTGGAAAAGATAGAAATAATGCCAACTCATACCGCCCAATAGCTCTTTCTTCATGTATAGCTAAAACTTTCGAACGGATTATAAAAACAACTGGAATGGTGGCTAGAACACCATTGTATGCTGCCAAAGACACAGTATGGATTTCGAAAGGGTAGGAGCACAAATGACAATCTTAGTATCCTTACCCTAGACATAGAACAGTCCTACATCAATAAAGGATACTTGACAGCCTTATTCCTGGATATAACGGGAGCATACGATAACGTCCCTATCCCAATTCTAATAGAGAAGCTCAGGAAACTACGTCTCCCGGAAAGATACATACGTGGAATTTACAATCTTCTCCATTGCAGAACTGTCTATGTTCGTCAGCAAGACAACTCTCTTTATGGACCACGCGTCGTCTCAGAGGGATTACCACAAGGGGCAATCCTTAGCCCCATCCTGTTCACCATCTTTACAGCTGATTTAGAAAACTTATTTAACCCATCAATAAAGGTGCTGCAATTCGCAGATGACGTGTGCATATACACTTGGTCTCCCTCCCAGGGGATTAATTTCTGGAGATTGAATGAAGCAGCAAAGAAACTGCACGAGTGGTTACTACAACTAGGATTATCTGTATCACCATCGAAATCATCAGTTGTGATCTTCTCCCGTAAACAAAACATATTCCGAGAGACAGAGATACACTTGGGCCCATATATCTTCCCGGTTCGAGCATCGGTCAGGCATCTAGGTTTATATATGGACAGTAAACTCACTTGGAAAGGCCATATAGACCACATTATAGCCAAAACGGAACGCCACTTTAATGTTCTAAGATCCGTTACACGCATCTGGTGGGGAGCCGATCCAGTCATCCTGCTCAACTTATATAGAGCAATAATTCGACCCATCTTAGATTATGGAAGCTCCTTTTTTGGAAATGCTCCTAAGTATACCTTAAGTAAATTGGACACAGTACAACATAGAGCTATCAGATTATGCTTGGGTGCTATGAAATCCACCCCAACAAATGCCTTGCTAGTAGAAGCGAGGGAAATGCCTCTAGACATACGCCGCCAGCTCCTATCGAAACATATTTAATGAGACGTGCGTCCATAACAAATCATCCTGTGATTCAGAAGGTCATCGAATACACAAAAACATTGGACAGAAGAGGTATACTCACCAGTCTCAGAAAGCCCATGTTAGTGCAAAGTCTTACCAAAATTAATCATCTGATACCGTTAATAATTCAAAATGACCTATTACCTATCTTCTCATTTCATTATAATCTCCTCAGATTCAAACCACATATATATTACTTACCAGATTGGATTATAAGAAGTGACTCTGCAAGTTCAATGACGGATAGTTTTATAAGTCTAACTTGGCCGGATTTTATACAAATCTATACGGATGGTTCCAAAACCTCAGATGGAGTTGGCTGCGCCTATTTCTGCCCATCCTCACATGAGTCAAAGAAGGTTCGCCTCCCATGTGAAACAACTACATATACAGCAGAGGCAATAGCAATTAGAGAGGCCATAAAACACGGTACTGAACGTTATGATAAAATTCTTATCCTATCGGACTCCAAAAGTGTGGCTCAAAAACTGGAAAACCCCAAACGGCAGATTGGCCTGAACAAGATATTAACAGAAATACTAAACATGATGTATTTAGCCTCCACAGAAAAGAAAGAGATCCACCTACTATGGATAAAGGGACACGCACGCATTCAACACAATGAAACGGTCGACCAGTTAGCTAAGGAAAGTACAGTAGAAGGGAGACACAGCTCATCCAGCTTCCTCATACAGACCTCACACCAATTATCAAGAAAGAGTCCTTTCGCGCCTGGTCAGAATCATGGGCTATCACACAATCCTACAGAGGAAGATACTACTCTCAAATACAACCCCACATCCCACCCAAAGCCTGGTTCGTATCCTCCAAATTGGGAAAAAGACACAAAACGTCAATCATACGTATGAGATTGGGACACGGGTGCTACCCTAGCCATCTATACAAAATCGGAATTTTACATTCCCCATTCTGCCCGGAAGAACAAGAAGAGGTTGCCGACATTAACCACATCATCCTCGCATGCGTCCGCTATTGGGTACATCAAAACAAACTATACAAAAATCTTGTTAAGCTTAATATACCTCTGCCTACTTCGGTAACTGATTTGCTGAGGACTGAGCGACAGGATGTTTATCGGGCAATAGCCCGATACTTAAGTGAAGCCAATATTAGCTTTGATTGTTAAAATAATCACAAACCATCAACTAAGGAAGGTTAGTGCAAAATAAGAAGTATTAATAGGGAAAATTACGAATGTAATAGTTATTCACTATGATTCTCACCTACAAATTGTCTAAAGAAATAACTGTTCTAAATACAAGCTGTAAGATAGGAGGAAAATAATTTTAATTTAGTTCATTTAAAAAGCAATTCTTTTGTAAACTCATATGTTAATTTATTTAAGAATCACTCTGATATGTAAAAATAGTTATCAACTAAGACACCCTTTTACAACAGTTTTACGCTAAAACAAATATTTTATTTTATTTTAATTAGATAATTAAAAACAAAAATTGTAGTGGAGGAGGATTCCATATTTTCACTTTACAAATTTCCCTCCTGTTCAAGATTGTACGTTAAATTATCTAAGAATACCAGTTACCTAGAACAAAACTGTGGAAACAAAGTTTGAGTATGATAAAACTAGTTGACATGTATCAATTTCAAAAGTTAAATGCAACACAAAGAGACCTGTAATGTAATAAGATGTACAGAAAATAACATTTAAGCATATATCATAGATAAGTATGTAGAACAACTGTAATGTAAAAAGATGTACAGAAAATAACATATAAGCATATATCATAGATAAGTATGTAGAACAACTGTATACATTTGATGCTGGCCATATGGTCGTCAGGACCGAAGGCCAAATAAACAATAATAATAATAATAAAACTGTTCTCGGTTGTTTATGTTGTCTTGTGTGATCCCCAATTCTTTAAGGTCCTCTTCTGTTTCAGATATCCATTTAATCTTGTTTTTACTGGTGTTTACTATCTCGAAGATTTGCCTTGTGAGCCTGTTCTTGTTCATCCTGCTAATATGTCCATAAAATTTCATCCTTCTTTTTCTAAAGTTGTCAGTTATTGTTTCTATCTGTTTGTAGAGCTCTTTTGATGGCCTCTTTATCCAAATTCCTTCACGAAAAACTGGTCCGAATATTTTCCTCAGAATTTTCCTTTCCTGCTTTTCAGTGTCTCTTATTTTTGTATGACCATGAATCACTGTACAGTAGTTTCTGCAGCATAAAGTGCTTACGGCAGAACTACTGCGCTGTAATGCCTTAGTTTGGCGTTTACAGAAATAGATTTTTTATTGTAGTGATTCCAAGTAAGCTTATACGCTTTTTGTAATTTTGATATTCTTTCTTGGTTGGCAATTGTGTTCAGTCCTGATGGCTGGATGGTCTCTCCCAGATATTTAATGTGCATTACCTGTGTCACTTTCCCATACCGAGTTGTAATGGGAAGATTATCTGCAGGCTTGCTTTCCATGTATTGAGTTTTTTCGTAGGAAATTCGTAGGCCAGTTTTCTGTGAAATTTCGTGAAGCTTCTCCAGTGCAAGTTTGGCTTCTTCTCTATTGCGGTTAAAATAGCAAGGTCGTCTGCAAAAGCCAAACACTTTACATTGATTCTCTGCTCTTTTTTAATCCGAGTTGAATTCCCTTTATTTCATTTTCCCATGTCCTCACAATTTTTTTCCAGAACCATGTTAAATAGAAGTGGTGACAGTCCATCTCCTTGGCGAACACCGGTATGGATGTGAAATGCCTATGATATTTCTCCCATGAATTTAACTTTGGAAGTTGTACCTGTTAATGTCTGTTGGATAATCGACCTTGTTTATCTGTCGATTTGAATTCCTCTAAAATATGGAATAATGTTTGCCTATCTATTGAGTCATAAGCCTTTTTAAAGTCGACAAAAGTTATCACAGTATTTCTACACCTTCTCATTTGCAAAATTGTTTTTAGGTTCCAAATCTGTTCTATACAAGATCGACCTTTGCGAAACCCTGCCTGATACTCTCCTATTAATGGGTCTGCCTGTTCTTCTAGTCGACTTAACGGGGCTTTTGAAAGAATTTTGTATGCTACAGGAGCAGTGAAATTCCCCTGTAATTATTTGGGTCACTTTTGTCTCCTTTTTATGAGAGGATGAATTAATACACACTTCCACTCTTCAGGTACTTTTTCAGTTTCCCAAATGTTTGATATAATTCTGTAAATTGCTTGTGTGAGATTTTTGTCATTTAATTTCTACATTTCGGCTATGATTCCGTCTTCTCCCGGAGACTTGTTGTTTTTCAAAGAGTTGATTATTTTCTTTAGCTCCTCAAGAGATGGTGGTTTTGAATCAGGGTTCGGTGGGGATTTTCAAAATGTAATTGTTTTATTGGTGGCTCGCAATTGAGAAGTGAGTGAAAACTGTTGATGTTTAGGGTTTTTTATCTTTGTTCCGGATTATTGTTTTATTTTTTTACTTCAGTGAGAATTTTTACCGTTTACCTGCGAGAGGAGTAATATTAGCATTAGATCGGGCTAAGAGGTTAGCCTGACAGAATAACTTGATGCCACAAATAGAACATAATACAAGGTATACATCACTGACTCCACTCGTGACCACCAATAGCCGCAGAATATTGTTAATTACAGAAGCTTCCAGACCATCATTTTTTTTGATATACCATCCGCCTTTACAACCACAGTCGAATACGGAAGTGCAATGTGTAATATTTTGCCACATTCACTAATGAAGGTGATTTTCAATGAAATACTGAAAAAGCTGGACTCTAAATTTCATGTTGATAACTAATTTTTTATTATTATTTTTAAAAGAAAGCAGGAATTTTCAATATTTTAAGGAGCTTTCCTTTTGTGGGGACCCTGAAAGCTGATGATAAGAGCCAACAGAGTAACCTTTCCCTGGAGCCATGGATAAGTTTCGACCATAGAAGATCGACCGTTGTTCTGATATGAATATTCGTCATAGGTCCCTACTGCAACACCTGACTGGTTGCATGGCTCAGTACATTCAAATATTAATATAGGAATGGAGGTTAAATTACAGTAAACGGCGGTTACAGATTTATACCTTTATTTACATTAGCAATGTCTGATGGCATATGTGAATATCTACAAATTGACTTTATAAGAAAATGGTTATGCGTTCACCGGATAAATCCACACAGGGCCAAAGACAAGGGCGAGCAGGTATCTTATGGGCGCATCGCAGCCCAAAATAACTGGAATATGGATAAGACCTCTACAAGATTATGTCCACATAAATATGACCAAATGATTGACTCTTTAACTGTCCACACCCAGGTATCGCAGCAAATCCCACCTTATAGTAGACGACAGCCATCATCTTCTCTGCAACCGCCGCCTCGTCGGCGCCGGCGACACGTCCCCCGGCGTCGATGTGGTACGTTGAAAGCCTTTCGTAGAGAGAGCCCCAGATCCCTGCTCCCAGGGTTTAAATAGATACTCCCCCTACCTATCATCACTGTGTGGAGAGGGCAATACTCCTCGCTAACCTGCTGCATGAAGTCATAGTACTAACTTGCTGTAATGACA
>JARYHS010012189.1:0-10374 GCA_031002005.1 Vandiemenella viatica
AACGATGGAAGAATCACTGAGCATCTGAAATGGCAGTGATATTGAGTTGTCGCGGTAGCTGATTTTTTATAGATTTTAGTATAGAGTTTAGCGGTAATGAAGGTGGAGTGCTTCCAAGCCAGCACAGTAGTACGAATGTACACCGCTCATATACGACACCCGCGCCAAGGACGCTGGTCTGGCAGTCCTTACCTGTGGGAACACTGTATAGCCCGGCGGGTACACGAGGCTTTACACACTAGGAGCACGTGAACACACTGATCGTCGTGAAAAAGAGCCACTGAGAAAGGCTTTCCCCCCTTCCGGAATCGAGGACGCTCTTTGCGCACACGATTCGCCCAAGTCCGTGATGTGAATTTCGTGGGGCAGACCTGTTACCATCCATTAGGCCATTTTAGGCATTTTTCCTATCATTCTCCCTCTGCTGGTTCGGAACGCTTCTGCGTTCTTTTTGGATCCATGGTCCTCATTCCAATGTCGGAAAATGCCGATTTTATGTGTCAGTTACATGTACTGTACCGTACCTCGACTTTCAATAATAAATCAAGTAGCCAAAACTCTTCATATCATTTCAATTAGCACCTACAATCTTGATTTTACCCAATTAAGTCTCTGTGCATGTATTTTTATCCTAGCCAGGAGCTTACAGATGCCGACTGGAAACCATAAGTCCTCAGCCGACGTAAGTAGATGCTAGGACGGACCCACAGTGGTAATTCGCCACTCGCTCGTCTACACCGCAGAGTGACCAGTTCAATGATACCATTAGTACTATCATCCTGTGAATGGAGAGAGTAAATAATGCGTCGTCTACATATAGTAAAATATGAGCAAAGAACAAATTTTAATTGATCCTCAAGAAATTACAAGAGACTAAGGAAGCTAAAAAAAATGCAAAGGGCCTTTGCAGGTAATTTATTACAGGTGTATTAAAGATAAAGTGATACAGGTGTACCCTACTTTGAGATATTAATAAATTGAATCCTAGTCTAATGCTATCCAGGGAACAAAGAAAGAGCGATATTGAGTGTTGGTTCAAAAAGGAGGAGCGTAAAATAGGGTTGAAATTACAGATATTTGGAAGAATATGCAAGGGGAGCAAAGTGGTCAGTGTAGCATTATATGGCATTTGACAGCGTGAACCATAACAACGGTATTAAATAAGAAAAAACTATTGGAGCGGATGAAAAAGTGACTTGATGGGTAAGGAATTCTTAAAAGGTAGAAAAGCAAGCGTTAGAATAGCAAAGATAGTATCAAAAGAGGTGGAAAACGAATATAATAATAATAATATAATTGATAAAATTGTGGTGGAGTGCTCCGGTAGCAATCGCCCTACACACCTCCCTTTCACCTTCCTCTTCAAACCTACTTTTGCCCTCTACTAATTTTTACTTTAAATTCCTTCAGTGTTTCCGGTAAATTATTCATTACTTCTCTTGGCAAATTATTCCAGTCCCTCACACCCTTTCCTACGAAAGTAAATATATGGAAGTATCACAGGGTACTGTATTGGAACAGTTTGTAACTACTACTGCGTTTTACTGGTAGTAATTTAATATCAGACCTGCTGATATATTGACCAACCTAATGGAAAGTTTCAGACTTCGTTTTAAATTCAATTTTGTTAATACGGCCGCCACAGCTGATAGCCGACGTAACGTAAAGCAGTTTCTCAACCCTAGGAATAACTTGAACATTCAGTACTGTACGGGGTACTATAACCCTGAGCACACATACACAGACGTTCAAGCTTTAGCAAGTTTATTCACACAAATTAGTTTTAGAGACACATATACGCCGACCACCAACTGAAAATAATATTTATCCGAAATTACAGTTCGCTAGAGTGAAAAGTATCCTCACTTAGCATAAATTCAGTTACTATCGTGTCCATTGTTCACACAACAATCAATGTATATGATCCACTTCTTATACAGTTATTAAAGGAATGTTAATGCAGTTAGTTCAACTTCGTCAGTCCGTCGAGTCGTAAACGGCAGTCACTATTCAGTGCCGAAGCGGATGCGCGAATTAGAAATTCATTTCACTCGGGAGAATACTGCTGCTCACACACCGACACTCTCGTTGCCGAGCGCTACCTTACCCAGCGACAATCATACACCGACTGCTTGCTACATGGAGGAAGGAAATATATGGAGGACGCTAGAGACCACCAAGCATTGAAGTGAAGCCGGGCGTATATGTACAGAAACCCAAGGGGACTCCAGGGATAACGTAACGCCGCAATCTGGTGATGGATTATTATGTAACTCGATGAGACAAATAAAAAATGAAGAATTTTTTAATATCATGCTTAGCTTTCGAGATATTCTGTCTCAAACCTGAAATGTTTTTGGTTGAAATTCAGTAGAAAAAATTGGTCAAAGTCAAATTTGATGACGGATTCTTATTTAAAAAGACGAGACAATAAAAAATAAAGAATAAAAATGTTCGATATCTCGCCTAGTTCTCGAGATATACTGTATCAAAAGTGAGGGTATCTTGAGTTGAAATGCAGAAGAAAATTTTTGCAAAAGTCAAATTTAATGATCGATTCTTATGTAACACGACGAGACAAATCGAAAATAAAGAATAAATTTTTTCGATATCTTGCTTATTTTTCGGAATATACTGGACTTGGGTTGATATGCGGCCTGAACTAAAAATTAATTTCTGCCAAAGCCACGATTACATGGTGGACATGCAGAATGGATATTTCAGTTTTTTTACTACCACTTGTGGTTAGATTGAAATGCGGGCCTAGACCAGAATAAAAATAGTTATCTTGTTACCATACATCGTAAGCTTAATTGGAAATAGCTGGAAGTGGAAGTAGTTTTCATCGCGATACACGTTTTGTCACTAACTTGGTTCTCATGAAATTACTAACAGTAATAGATAAATTCTTGGTCCCTTATGGAACAACAAAACCATTCTGGTACAGACTGCATTTAGACCTAACACAATCTCCATTAAATTGCCGCTACAGAATCAAACTATGTAGACATACCCACACACGCATATTTGAATCGCAAACTGTATTTGCGGTAACAAGATCATCAAGATTCCTAGATTGCATAGCATAATTTAACACATTTAATTTCATCGTACACTGCAACGTGACGAAAGAAAGCGCAATACTAAATTCACTGAATCACGATGTAAAACACACCCCTTTAAATCTCATTTTCAACACTCGTTAAAAAGTAATGCTAGTCTATTATGTGCAAAATAGCAAGGCATGCTGGTTTTCTACACTACACCAACAAAAATTTGAGAACAAAGTCATCCCATGACTAAATATTTATAGACAGGCACCGAAGTTTGCAATTCCTACGGCCCACTTCAACAACGATAATTAGAATTCAACTTACTTATGAAATGATATTCCAGGTTCTTTCCTCTCTTGCCTATTTGTGCACCGTATGCAACACAAGATGGCATTATAAAACACTTATACAGATTACAAAATGAAATAATCACAGCATCTAACACAATGTGAACATCGCATTTGTTTGGGATCGCAATATCGCCGCTGCCGCCACTGCGCATGCGCGAGAGTTTAGAGCCTGCTTCACAGATTTAACGTCACTTCTCCTCCATATATTTCCTTCCTCCATGGCTTGCTACTCACAAAGAGTTTACTACTACGACGCATCTATGATGGATATCGATTATCGATACCATTGACCTCGATGAAATTTGACAGTTCGTTAGCTTAGGGGGCATCCATAAATTACGTGAGGTGTTTATCCGGATTTCTGGACCCCCCCTCCCCCCTGGTGAGATTTCGTGAGATCTGGCCGGACCCCCCCCCCCCTTCTGGTGAGATCTGGTCCGTGAGAACCTCCCCTAGAAATCGCCCTGGAAACTTTTTTTTTAGGTCACACCTGTTCAGTCTGCCAGTAAAGGCCCTGCCAGGCAGACCTCACACACAACGCGCCTGCACGCCGGGATACATATACGACTCCAAACAGGCGCAGAGACATCAAAACAAACTAGGAAAACAAATAGAACCATCTAGAAGCTAAGTGGGACTATTTCTTACAGAGGTCGCCGTACTACCACACAACGGAATTCCTGCGCCAGGCCGCCTATATAAGCGTAGCCGGCCGCTCCACCGCCAGTTCCGGCCTGACCGCGGAACCAGCTTCAACTACAGAAGACCACCGGAAGTTCGCGAGAAGTAGAAGCCGTCTCTCTCTACCCCGGATCAGGACCAGGCTAAATTTCTCGACGGTCATCCGCTAACTGTACCATATTTGTTATTGTTTACCAGTGTTTTGTGTACATAGTAATAAACCTCAAGGAACCATTAAGTGTAGTCCACTTCAGTGGCGACAAGGTTGGAATAAGAACTCTCGACCATCATGGCTACGCCAGCAGCACCTACGGAATGGCAACAGTTCCTCCAAGGACTTCTACATCAGTTCTTCGAATCTCAGAGACAACTGATTGCGGAAGTCAGAAATCTCCGCCAACCCACGGCCCCGCCTCCGTTCCCAGCATTCAACGACGACGTCGAAGAATGGGAGACCTACGAGAAGCGCATAAAACAACACTTCGCAATTCATCACATATCCAAAGAAGAAGACCAGCGTGCATATTTCCTTTCCTGGAACCAATCGAAGATGTATGTCTTGCTCACCAAACTTCAGCCACAAGACCCCGACACCCTCACCTTCACGACCATCTGTACGACACTAAATGCATACTACAGACGCCGGTACCATGTCGTCGCGGCCCGCGTCGAATTCTATCAATGCCGGAAGAAGCCCGATCAGACGTATCGCCAGTGGGCGGCCGAACTCCAAGGCCTTAGCAGAAAATGTAAGTTTCAAACTCGTTGTTCCCACGAATCCTACGCCGACGACATGGTGCGTGATCACATCATACAGGCTGCACCAGATGCCGCACTCCGGCATGACGCCCTCAAGTTAGAGGACCCATCCCTGGAGCAGGTCATCGAACTTGCCTACAAATTCGAAATATCTACGGCCGCAGATCGCCGCCTGGAGTCCTGGGCGGATGTGGCCGCAATCCGAACCGACGTAGAGGACACACAGGACGTCGCCGCCATCCAGAGCTCCCAGTCGCGCTCCTCCCGACACCACAACCGGGGACCGCTTCCTCAGAAGGACATCGAACCGGCCCGTTCCGGCAGGGGCACCAAGTCTCGGCAGCAGCAGCGGATCCCGCAGCGCCGACGCCGCAGCCCGCTCCGCCTACCCTCCTGCCCCGCCTGTTATTCAGCACATGAGAGGGAAAATTGTCCGGATCGTTGGGCTGAATGCTCACGTTGCGGCAAGGAAGGACACCTGGCGTCCGTCTGCCGCACCAACACCACCAATGCCAATCCCGGCTCTCGCCGCCCAGGGTCTTACCAAGACAGGTTGAGCGGCGCACCTATGGATATCAATCAGGTAGACACTTCCACAGCATCCAAACTTTTGATTGACGTTACGGTCAATGGCAAGCCCCTGCGCCTACAAGTCGACACAGGAGCAGCAGTCTCATTGCTTAATTATACTACTTATGTGCAAATTGGCTCGCCCCCCCTCTCGCCGGCCCCCAAGCGCCTCCTGACATACAACAAACAGGAAATAGCACTCCTGGGACAATTCACAGCAAACGTCATGTATAAGTCTGTACATCGTTCAGTCCCCTTTTTAGTAGTTAACAGTTCTCTCACAGCAGACTTATTTGGATTTTCAATTGAGGATAACATACACCTCGTATCTCAGCATGTTCCTTTTCCTGAAGTGGACGCCCTTTGCACAGAGTTTCAGGACCTGTTCTCACCAGGCGTCGGCTGTGCAAAGGACTTCGAAGCATCACTCCAACTCCGGCCGGACGTACGGCCTCGATACTTCCGGGCACGCCAGGTACCCGTAGCGCTTCAACAACCACTTCAGGAAGAACTTCAACGTCTCCAAGACGAAGGGATCCTCCAGCCGGTGCGGTTCAGCCCCTGGGCCACGCCGTTGGTCATAGTTCAGAAGCCAGGACGCCGCTTACGTCTCTGTGGTGACTTTAAGACCACCGTCAACCCGCATCTGCTGGTAGACGACTATCCACTTCCGAGACCGGACGACCTCTTCCGTAAACTAGCAGGAGGTACCTACTTTACAAAAATTGACCTGGCAGAAGCATACCTTCAAATCCCTTTGGATATCCAGTCCCGACAATACACAGTCATCAACACTCCCTCTGGCCTCTGGCCAGTGCTCCAGCGATTTTTCAACGGTATCTCGAACAACTTCTCCAGGATATTCCGGGATGCATCAACTATCTCGACGACATAGTCGTCACGGGACCCTCCGCTGCCCAACACATGACCAACCTCCGCCTACTCTTCCTCCGCCTCCGGGCAGCAGGATTGAAATGCAACCTTTCCAAGTGTCAATTTTTTCAACAATCCATTTCCTACCTGGGTCACATCATCGCTCAGGAAGGCATTTCCCCAGCATTTTCCTATGTGGACGCTATTTCCAACTTACCTCGGCCTCAGGATCTACATCAGTTGAAATCTTTTTTAGGCAAGATTTCATACTACAGAAAATTTATACCCTCAGCAGCACAAGTGGCAGCACCCCTGTACCACCTCTGTCGCAAGAATGTCCCGTTCCGTTGGACCCCAGCTTGCGAGACCGCATTCCACACCCTTAAACAGCAGCTCAAGTCCGCAGCATGCCTCATGCCATACACTCCAAACCTCCCCTTGATACTTGCCACAGATGCATCCGATTACGGTGTGGGGGCAGTTCTGTCTCATAAATTACCAGATGGCACGGAACGCCCCGTAGCTTACATCTCCAAAGCCCTATCGGCTGCTCAGCTTAAATATTCTCAAATCGAGAAAGAGGCGCTAGCTATTGTTTTTGCCTGCTCCAAATTCTATTCCCTTTTATATGGGATTTCTTTTCATCTCATTACCGACCACAAGCCACTCCTATCACTATTTGATCCGTCCACACGTCTGCCTACCAAAACATCCCACCGCATCCAGCGTTGGGCACTATTCCTGTCCCAGTTCAGATATACCATGCATTTCCGTACCACCTCCAGGCATGCCAATGCAGACGCCTTATCCAGACTACCGCAGGGACCAGACCTTGCCTTCGACAAGTCGGAACTTCTGGTGTTCCAGATCGACGATGACATACAAGAAGCACTGAAGACATTTCCAGTCACGGCCTCAAAAGTCGCGGCAGCCACAGGGGAGGACCCCCTCCTCCGTGTCATCCGACACCACATCCAACACGGGTGGCAAACACGTTCCCCTCCACGCCATCATCAAGACCTCAAGTTCTACTACTCCATCCGCCACCAGCTCTCAGTAGTAGAGGGAGTGCTCCTCCGCACAGAACCAAATTCCACCCCGAGGGTCGTCGTTCCGAGATCCCTACAACCGACAATCCTCCAAACTCTCCACCAAGGACACTGGGGAATTGCCCGCACCAAATCCCTTGCCAGACGCCATGTATTCTGGATCGGCCTTACCACGGATGTCACGAAGATGGTGCGGCGCTGTACCATCTGTGCCCAACAACTGCCCCGCCCCCCTCAAAAGTTCCTTTCCTGGCCGGCACCGTCCGGACCCTGGGAACGCATTCACCTCGACTTCGCTGGCCCATTCCTAGGCTAGTGGCTCCTAGTGACGGATGCCTTTTCCCACTTCCCATATGTCGTCCGGTGCTCCACAATCACCACAGAGGTCACCATTTCAGCCCTCACGAAGATCTTTTCCATCGAAGGATTACCATACGCTATCGTCACAGATAACGGACCGCAATTTCGAAGTCGGGAATTCCTATCCTTCTGTACCGCCAACAATATCCAACACCTCCTCACCCCGCCCTTCCACCCCCAATCTAACGGGGAGGCGGAACGGCTAGTCAGAACATTCAAAACCCAAATGACCAAATACACCACAAGTCACAAACTCGAAGAGGCATTGACACTCTTCCTCAGTTCCTATCGAACCACTCCAGTGGGGGCCAAAAGCCCGGCGGAATTGCTGCACGGCCGCCAACCTCGCACTCTCCTCCATCTCCTCTTACCCCCGCCCAAAGTACAGGTACCTTCGGGCCCATTCCGTTTCACCCCGGGCTCCCTAGTCTGGGCCCGCGGGTTTGGCTCCCGGGCCGGTTGGCTTCCGGGGGTCATCCAGCGGCCCCGGGGCCGCCAACTGTTCGACGTCAGCCTGGATGGCCGGATAGTGCGACGCCATCGAAACCAACTACGTCCCCGCTACCCCACGGCACCGTCCTCTTCCACCACGGCACGGCCATCCACTTCTTCCTCTCCTTCCCTGCCACCTCCACCACTCCTGCCGTCTAACCGTTGCTCAGGGACAGTTACAGCGCCACCAACGACGCCACAACCTGTCGGTCGCTCCGACACCCTTCAGCCGCAGCCTCTCGACCACCTGCGGGGACCATCTTCAGCGCCCCCCGTACAGCCCCCGGCCATCGACGCCGACGAACCGATGCCGTTAGCTCCACAAGTACCTCCACCACAACCTGCACCACGACGCAGGTCGGCACGCATCGCCAGGGGAACAGCTCCGTACTCCCCTGGAGGTAGCCTTCATAGTCTGCTCCAGGGCGCCGCGGCAGACGACCTCGCAGACGTCGCAGACATCGCTTCCCCCCCCCCCGGGAGGGAGGTATGTTCAGTCTGCCAGTAAAGGCCCCTGCCAGGCAGACCTCACACACAACGCGCCTGCACGCCGGGATACATATACGACTCCAAACAGGCGCAGAGACATCAAAACAAACTAGGAAAACAAATAGAACCATCTAGAAGCTAAGTGGGACTATTTCTTACAGAGGTCGCCGTACTACCACACAACGGAATTCCTGCGCCAGGCCGCCTATATAAGCGTAGCCGGCCGCTCCACCGCCAGTTCCGGCCTGACCGCGGAACCAGCTTCAACTACAGAAGACCACCGGAAGTTCGCGAGAAGTAGAAGCCGTCTCTCTCTACCCCGGATCAGGACCAGGCTAAATTTCTCGACGGTCATCCGCTAACTGTACCATATTGTTATTGTTTACCAGTGTTTTGTGTACATAGTAATAAACCTCAAGGAACCATTAAGTGTAGTCCACTTCAACACCCTAACTTTTTTGACGAAATACCCTCCTAAAATCGACTTTGCCGCAAATTTGAGACTTTTTTTTTTACTCTACTGTCCCCAAATTTTTCGCAAAATCTCACGTGAGATTTCCGTAGATCCCCCCCTCCCCCTTGGTGAGATCTGGTGAGATTTCGCCGGACCCCCCCCTCCCCTATTTCACCTCACGTAATTTATGGATGCCCCCTTACCACTCTGCAATGTTGCTATTCATTATTCTAATGAATGGTTGTGTTGATGGTTGTTTGCAGAAGTTATATAATAAGATCAAAATGGGAGAGGACTGTGAACAGTTGCAGAGTGACATGGATAGAATATTTAATCCCACAAAAACAAGTCTTGTGAACATAGGCCAAGTCTTGTGTCATGCAGTGACAAAAAGTAATGAGCTCTTCTTCTGAGCCAAGTCTACACTTTACAGTGTGTATTCACTTCACTTTGTGAAGCAGAATGGTTTCTCTCGGTGTCATAGATCGTTAGGATTAAAAAACCTGATTACTTAGCCCTTATGCACGCCATGTATCAGTTAACCTATATAAATACCTTAAATGTGTTGCTTTATTAAACTTATAAATACGTAAAAGGCAAGATTTCCATCGCTCTTTTTCCAACTTGACAAGTATATATTATGCCCTCAATTTCACTAACAATTATTACTTGCATAATGGCCAAGTCATCAGATTTTTTTTACCCTAAATAAATTATCTTTGACACCGAGAGAAACCATTCTGTTTCACAAAGTGAAGTGAATACACACAGTAAAGTGTAGACTTGGCTCAGAAGAAGATCTCATAATTTTTTATCACTACATGAACACGAAACTTGGCCTATTTTTACAAGAATTGTTTTTGTGGGATCTCATTTCTTTCTGTAAGTTTATCGCTTATCCTAATTCGCCGCTCAAATGTAATGATTCCATTTGAAAATCGGTGAACAAGAACATTTCGGAATTTAAGACATTAATATACCTTACCAACAATACCCCACTCCGTGAAAACAATGGGTGTGCGCCGTAGACGAGCAATTGCCGTTAGTTTCACTACCACTATAAACAAAATTACTAGTAACTTCCAATCTAAGCATACGAACCAAGTAAAATTTAAGATGTTAGTTAAACTTGCTGATCTCTAGGCATTAAAAAATTCTCAGGCATATGGCTTCATCCTGAGCCGCAAATATGTGCCAGAATTTTTCAATTTTGGGATTGAAATTAAATAAATACGAAGAATAAC